>BMAW01018429.1:0-30692 GCA_019974015.1 Nephila pilipes | reverse complement strand
TAAAACACTTTGCGGCAATGAGTGCAATATGCCTGAAACTTTGACCTTAAAGAGCATATTTGAAAAGAGAATTATAGATTTTTTTTTTTCATTCCATGTAAAACATGAGTCATATCCAGAGTTAAAACAAAATTATGAGGAAACTTTTTTCTATCGCGGGACATCTATAGAAATCATTTGTAACACGGAACTTCCTAAAGTACTAAATTTATTTCTATATACATTTCAGTGCATATTGGTAATATGGGTTGATTAAACCTATGCTGATAATTTTTTTAATCAAAAATTAATTATTCAAGCCTGTAAAAGTAATACGCTGAATACACTAATGTATTTGAAGATTGTATAAGAAAAAAAGAAGTATTAATAACAATTCATGTGATCTAAGGAGAATTAAATAATAGAATAAAGTTAATTACATTCATTAAATGTAGGAAAGTTAAATATTGTTAGCTTTACAAATATTAATTTCTAAAAATTGATTCATTCAAATTAGAGCGAAGTGTTAAGTGATATCAAAGCAAAAATTTTAAAAAAAGAATAGCTATCTCCTGTATGTATATTATTTCAAATTAAATCATGACTTAAATTCAAGTGGAAGTATTTCGAAATGATTAAGTGAATAGTTTCAGTTTTTAATGTATTTTGAAAACTAAACAAAATTTGATTTAAATCTGACTAATGGTCAATAAAAGAAGGCTCAGAAACCTTCTAATAGTGGAGCAGGGGCGTATAACAATTAATAATGTACCAATGAATGTATGAACCAGTTACGTCAGAGACAAAGAGATAGGTACAATTGTGCAGAAACTTAATTTATGCATATATGTGAGTCTTTTTCTTATTTTGCTGTAGAACTTAAAATTAAGAACATATTTAAAGTGAAAATTATTTTTTATTTGACTCTCAGAAAAAGTTTTACAGTTAGGAAAAAGAAGATAATGTTGCAAAAATTAGAGTAAGATAGGGGGATCAATTTATTATTAATTCCAAAAGCAAAAAGAAATGTTGAAGCTCGTTATATTGTAACTCTATTTCTAGAAACATAGACGAACCAATTGTGAAACTTTAACAAATCCAAATATGATACTTGAACAAGGCCTACAAAACTACTCTAACTATGATAAATCAATAGAATAAATGTATTATTATAATAAAATATCTATTCCCTGAAATATTAGTTGTAAAATAATCTAAATAAATATCCCAAATAAATGTGTGTAACGTCTTATGTAACACAAGTCGATAAACGCGTATATCTTTTAAAGTACTGTTACGTAGCTTACTATTTCATACGTATTTCCTCGGAAAAATAAGACACTGCTTTTCAAGATAAGATAATTAAATTTCATTCACAAGTCTTTCAATTTTTGTAAATTTTCAGCTTACTCAAAAAGATACTTCTTCAATCCGATAAATTTTACGCAATGAATTTACTTCATTAAAAAAACTATAAAATATGAAGAGTCAACTTCACTATGATAGTAAATACTTCAAAATTTCTCTGCTATGAAGTAATTTTATGTTCAAAAGTTGTTTCATTCTTGTTTGTGAAAATATTGCAAAATACTGCTTAAACGGATCATTTTAATTATTTTCAGAGAATACAAACATATATGATTGCCTTAAACGTAGTGATTTCCATGATATTTCATTATATATTCCACTTTAAAATGTTTACCTTAACAGTATAAGATAGATTTCTATTAGTTTTAAATCGCAATTATTATTTAATGAAATATTCCCATTTATTCTTTAATTTAGTAGTCTAAAAATGCATAATCAACAATATGTGAGCCGGTTTCATAATGTTTTAAATCTTTGAAACAAATGTATTTGTAGAAATATATTACGATAAGAACAGTAAAAACTATCCAAAACAATTCGAGCAATTTAAATATTATTATATCTTATGCCAGCCTTTTAATGAAGTCAGAAAACTTTAAAATGTATGAAATAAACTTTAATACTGCTCTCTTTTAAATAAATAATATCTTATTAAATACTAATTTAAGTTATTTTTTGCACATATTTATTTTTCAGTATATATATCGAAATATCAGTGACTTCATTGGAATACATTACAAATAACGATATCTAACTCTATTAACACAAAAATATTTATAGCAATATATTTCGAATAATTGCATGTAATAATATAATGCCAGTTTATAATGAGGAAGAAGTTTTAACAGTTTCGAAGTTCATTTTCTCAGAAGGAAACATTTAAACACTTATTTTAAAGCAGCAATTTTTTTAAAGTTTATCGAGGCTCTACTGTATATTTATTGAATTAGTAAAGATAATAGATTATTACTATTATTTGCTTTATAAGATCTTCTGAAATATTTTAACTGAAAAATAATCGACAGACATGTTCTACAACAGTGAATTAAATCTACTTTTAGTTAAGTTATGTCAACAATAAACTAAATTAGTAGCAACTTTTGTATTCCATTTCTGAAACGCTTGAAGAGCAAAAATTCATTTTTAAGTAAATTTAAATCTTTCTTAATTATGGTTATAGATTCTTTTTACTACTTAATATATTTTAACTGTTTAGATACATATGCAGCTAATTATAGATGGGCTTAAAATGTGTAACATTCATGTAAATAATGTTAACTCTCGTACTTAAAACCCACCCTTGTAGAGGGCATGACTTATAAAGGGGAGAGTGTGAGATATCACTTACACAATCCCATCATATTAGAGCAGAATGAGTCTCCGAGAGGAGAACATATAGGTAAGTGAGGTGACACTTGAGAAAGTTGTGGATCGAGCGGTGATCCAGTACTTAAGGTAATCTGCACTGATCACCAAGGTAACGCGAAGGGTTTTGAAATAGTAAAGCAATTGTTATTGTTATTAAACAGTGTGTCGGATCTCTTATATTAAATAAGCTAAAGTAAGAAAAGAAAATAACAATCAGGGTATTGTTAGTTAAAAAGTTATTATTAAGAAAAGTAAGAAATGAGACTTTGTGTAAGAAACAATAAAGGTATTGTTAGTGAGACTAGGTTAAAAGTGAAAAGTGAAAAAAACAGTAATGCTTAGAGAAAATAAGCGAAGAGTGATAAGTTATAAGTTCTATAAAAGTATAAAATTAAAAGAATAACAAAAAGTAAAAGAAGTTTACATAAAAAAGGAAAGTAAGAGAATTTTAAAAATACTATTATCCATAATATGATTGAAAAGTCATTAAACATTCATTTAATTACCAATTTCATTTAAATCAATTTATAGTAAAACATATTAAGCCAATCTTTGGAATAAATTATCGAGAAAGCCTATTGATGTAAAAAGGAAGACAAAAACTACCTAGGAAAACTTACAAAGAGGAAATGTTCAAGAATATTTTGGAAGGATAAGACTTTTTTAATACTTACCAAGGAGGATGCTTCCTCATAGGTTTTCCCATGGTATTTTTTGTACTCGTCATTTAAGGAATTAAAAATTGCGATCTAAATTATATCTTTATTCCCTAAATCTATGTTTCCTGAGCAGTTTCTAAAGACTTTATTCTTTAATCATATTTCTTGACCATTTTATTTCTTTTTCGGAAAAGTAAATGTAATAGATCATTATTTACATAATTTTAACTAATTTTCATTTATTAAAAAGAAATTTTTGCTTGTTTTATCAGTTTTAACATTATATAATGACAATAAATGTACATGACTTATTGATAAAAACCATGTTAAAAACATGCACTTAGAGAGTTTGAAGGAAATGGATCAATTTACCAAAGCTACAGTAACACTTTATTTTGACATAGCAGAAGTCTGACTGTATTTCTTTCTTTCTGTGTGAGGAGCATTAATATTTCTCACTCAGAAGCCAATAATGAGAAACAAAAAAAAAAAAAAATAAGTTCTTCATCAATAGACTCACACACATACACAAATGAATTTTTAAAAAAAATTCAGTAATATAGTACACTACACAAATATTTAATGGTACGTTATATGTATAATAACGCCATATTACAACTCAGAAAATTATAAAAAAAATACTTGCAATATTATCGGTTTAAAATTCAAAATTATAAAAATGCACCTCAAGCGTTAAATTAACTGCTTTTCTTTACAAACGAAAAGTAATGCAGAAACGTCAATCCTTTAGCAATTTGTTCCGGGTCTGTGAAGTTTATAAGGAAAGTAAAAAAAATTAGTAAAACCCATCGAGGAAATAATATGCAAACACGTCTTATGATAAATTCAGGCAATCAATTGTTTGTCTACAATCAGAAAAAAGTATCGATACACAAACATTTACTTACGTATGAATACTGTTATTTTCTAGTACCTTAATATGAAAGAAAAAGAAATTCGTTAGAAAATGTGTATTGCGGTTTCTACCGTTCTATTTTGGGAAGGGAATCCTGTTAAAAGTTCATTGTAATTGAAGTTGAATTACAGAGGAATTAAACTATAATTCAATATATATATTTACTTTTTCTCCTGAATTTAGAGAGAATTTTTGAAACAGCAAAGTCATTTAGAACATAGTGTATTTTTTTATCCATATATTCTTTGTAACTACTTTGTAAGAAGCTTTAAAAAATTTAAAAATCAGATAAAATTGATACTTTAATTATATTTTACATATTAATATTTTAGTTTCAAATATGTTAAATTATATTACAGTAATTGTCAGAACAAAAAACAATAATCGCTAATTTCATGAAAGTAAAAAAAGTTATTATTTTTTTTTTTTTAAAGATACAAATCAAAATGGATGAACATATTATTGATCTATATTACTATTGTTTTATAATTTTTATTATTAATTATTTTTCTATTTAGTTAAATTATTTCTTCATAATATAGCCATTAGATGGCGCTACAAGTTATTGTGTGAAGAAATTTAGATTTTGATCTTGTTTTCTAGATTTCGGATTATTTTTTTAATTGAAAATAAAATTTCAAGATTTTTAAGAAAAATCCTTAGAAATTTTTTGCTGTTTGTATAATAATAATAATAGATTTTTCATTTTGTGATATAAGTCAGACTTAAGGCAAATAATTCTATTGTATTTCGGCGGTTGGTAATTTTCCGACCCCGAAAAGGGAGTGAGAGTTGATTGGATTTTGAACCCTGGTCCAGTAGGTCTGAAGTTGACTGTCCTACCAACCAGGCTGAAAAGACATCTTCCCTGGCTGGTTGAATAAGGCCTTTTAACTTATAACGTTGTTGTAGAAAAGAGTCGCCACATACTCCCCCTCCAGTATCATCGTGATGATACGAAGATAATCATTGGTTTGTTCAGAAGGTTATTTCTTTTTTTTTTATTTTGTCAGCCAATAGTGCAATTTATATACATTCCTTCCCTGTGGAACTGAGTTTTGCTAGGGACAGTTTCCATTTTGAGTCATTGGCTCTCTCGTGTTGAGTAGCGGGTCTCGTCGACACGTGCAGCAGAGCCAGAATATCACTCGCCGTGATTTTGAGTGCGTTTGTTTTAGTTAGACGTACAGAGGTAAGTGTTTTTGCGTCGAGGGCGTATGCAATCAGTAGGTATAGGCTGCGCTGCCATCTAGTGTTCAAGTCATGAGTCATCACTTCAGCGGGCAGTGGATTTTCGATCCCGAGGAGGGGGAGAATGTTGGTGACCTTGATGTGGCAGCGTTGTTTAGAACCCTGGTACATTGGGTCCGAAGGAAAGTTGACCTGTCGCTTTTTTTCATGCTCTTACCAACCAGACTGAAAATACATATTTTCTTACTGTTTGAGTAAGGCCTTTTAACTTCTAACGTTGTTGTAAAAGAGAGTTGCCGTAGTAGTCGATTAGATTGCGAAGGGAGTACATAGGCAGAATGAGTTGAATCTTTGATATTTATAATTTATATTTTTTGACAATGAAAATTATGAACATTTGCTATGCATTTTAAATATGCAAGATTAAAATTACGAGTTTATTTTGAGATGATATTTTGAATTGTAGTGTCTGCGTTCTGTTGATCATTGTTGTTATTACCATTTTTACGTAGTAACTTATTGAGAGGGATGGCTCAGATCCATAAAGCATTTATACTAATGCATTTCTGTTGAAGTCAAATAACAATATTTTAATATACGTTTTCTTCGATTTTTACACTTTAATCTTATTACTAGGTTTTCTAGGTTCCTTTTTTTAACTTTTAACTTTTTTCCGATATTGTGATATATTAATTATTTAATACTTCATTTAATACACATTTCATTACAAAACAAATTGTAAATAATAGTTTTTAATATTATAATATTCGTGTTGCGGTATTCAAGTAATTTATTATTAACTCATACGCACAGTTTCTTTTGCAAATTTTTGTATATTTTAAATTAAATATTTATAGAAAATATCTTTCATTTTATAACTCAACAGAAGCAGTCCATAATAATACATCTAAGCATATCGATGCATAATTTTCAACATTTAATATTTCTGTTATTTAAACTCTTATATAAATAATTTAGTTCTTTAACAATCAGCAAAGAATTTAATTTATCTTTTTCAGTTTGACTAGATATGTAACTAATATATACTATGTAACAAACTTTAATTCTTAAAATATTTTCATATCATTGTTAAAAAAGTATTTCATAATTACAAAATTTTTGATGTTTTCATTATTAATAAAACTACTTAGTTATTGTCTCACTTTGATTTTTTGTTTCTTTCTTTAAAGTATTGACTTAACATATAATGTTGAATCAATATTATAAACTAAAAGATTGTTCCTATATTTTTGATTTGTAAGAATTAAATCATTACGCAATAAAGGAATCCACTTTCTAGCTAATGGAAGTACATTAAAATTATCAAAGATTGTTTCTGGAATTATATATCCCATAAGAGTCTGTCATGAGGAAAAATACTCCCTATATTCACAAAACAAATCGTATAGTATCCTCACCACACAAGTCCAGGGCATATTATGAAAACAAAAACTTATCTGAAATGAAACATATAAAAAATGAAAAAAAAAAAAAAATTAAAACATTAAACTTAAAATAGGTTAACTTATTTAACTAACACTTAAAATAAGGAAAAAATCTTTTAAAAATGTAAAAGTTAGACAATGTGGAGAAAATGAAACGGAAAGGAGGAATAAAATACGAAAATGTTAAATAAATGATATTAATTTATAAATTTATTTACCAATATTTTTTAACATAAAATAATACATTGCACCGAAAATTCATAATAAGCATATATATATATATATATATATATATATATATATATGTCTTTTTTATTAAAAATAATTCATATTGAGATATTTATCACTTTTTATATTTTAAACAAAAAATATCTATCACATCCTTAGAAGTCGAAACACTTATTTCAAATTAATTAAAATTTCAAATATATCGAAGGCTCAGGGAAATATACTTCTTAATCATATAATTGAATCAGTAATATTATCTCACAAGAAATTTACTATCAAAAATAATTTTTCGATGCATCTGAAAATTGGATATAAATTATTCTACAGATATTTTACTTGGATTTTGCTGAAAATTTTTTTAATAATGATCAAGTTTATTTTATCATTTTTAATTTTGGCATGTTTTATGAAATGAAACATTTATTTAAAAATGACAACTATTTAAATATCAATGCCAGCAATAAACCGTAGTAAACCGTAATGTCAGCAAAAAACAAGACAATATCTGTTTACTGAATGTTGAAATTAGTTACAAATAATCTTGTTTCTTATTAATGATTACATATCATCAGTAGAAATAAATGAGAACGTTTTTAAAGAGATCTTTCAGTTCTTTTCGAAATTAAATTCACATTATGGAATTACTCAAAAAATGATTTACTTATTTTAAATACAGTTTGTGAACTTCTGAAATTTAATTTTTAATTATTCTCAACAATCAACGTAAAACCTAATTTTTTTGCAGGGTATTATGTAGCTCCGTAATTACCACTTTTTTTCATAAATAATAAATTTTAAAATGTTTCTCATAGATGTGTTAATAAATCTCGTTCATCACACTTTTTAAAATCCCATAGAAATGGGGAACTTGAGTTTTTCAAAATGTTTAGTTTCTTTAAAGTGCAGAACTCACATTCAGACTTTCTCTTCTAAGCTCTATCCTCGTAAATTTGTTAAGAAATAGGAAAAAAATATTATGTAATGTTCATTACGAAACTAGATATCTTATCTCAAAAATGCTTTTCTTCATTTCATCCCCCCTTTCCATAACGGTATTTTACGTTGTATAGAAGAACGAGCGACGAGCCAGCGAGATTTAAAAGATACTCTTTTGATACTTATGAAGAAAAATATCAAGTACATGTAATTTCAACTACATGTAATTGTCCTCCCCCTCAAATTCGGAAATATAAGAACAGAAGAAAGTTGAAAAAAAATTAATCTAATTCTTTGCTGTGTCAGCACTAAGATAATTTATTACAGAAATGTTAAAAAACAAACATAAAGAAAACATTTCTGGGAATTTTTTTAAAATAATGTGCTGAAGAAATGTGAAGAAATATCGTAATCTTGTTAATTTTAAATGAGAGTGGATAAGGAAAAAAATAAATTACTAAATCTCTTAAAAAGTGTGTAACAATCTTTTTTTCACAAGCGTGATTTCAATAAATATTACTTATATTTCAATAACTGTATGCCAAAAAATGTTCTTTAAATGTAGAACGGTATTTAACAAATGTTTTACACATTTTCTTTTTGAAATAAATCAAATGTTTTAAAGTTTCACTTTTAAGATAATGAAAAAGAAATTCGGCTGAGTCAAAAAATATGAAACCTAAAAACCCATCCAATTTTATTTTTAATTTCAAAATATTTTGTTATGAGAACCAATTGGTAAAATTTGTTATCAAAAACGTGAATATCTTAAATTTCATTTTTGAAATGACTTATACATTTGGTTCTTTAAATATACTTTCAAAGGAATTTTTTTATAATTTTCTACTTGCAGTATTTTAAAGCATTTTTGAATTCAAAATTAAAGTGTTAATGAACATAACTTCGAAAAATCGTATTTCTTAACTTAAAAACTTCACAGCAACTAACGTTAAGTGTTTCATAATTCGTTTTGTTTTTAAGTGATTTTTCCCTAAACTACAAACATATATTTTAAGTTTTTTTAAGAAAATTATACAAAATTTTATTTCATCTCTCTTTATATACATTAGCTTATTTTAATAAAATTCAAAACCATCATTTTGTTACAGTGTTTGAATTTCGAAATTTAAAGAGCCATAATTTTTTTTAAAAAAACTAGCAGATCAATTGAGTACATACTGTAGTTTTTTAGATATAAAGGTAATATTTAATCTGCAGTTTTCAAATGAATATCATGAACATTGGTTCAATATTGATGCAAAATTAATTTTTCCATATTCTGAATAAGTTATTATAATTCTAATGCTAAAGAATTATTTAATTGTTTACAAAAAGGTATTTTGAACTTATAGCTACTCTTTCATAATATATACTCTATGAATATTTTTGTTATTAAGATTTATTTTCAATCAAAATGTATGTATATTTTGAGCATTTAATTTCCATTTAAATGTTTATTCTCGGATATTTCAAAACATTAGGTTAAATTACTTTCATTTCTAACTTTTGTTGTAATTTTAAATAAACAAAGTCAGAATAGAAAATATATCGAGAGTAAAATCAGAAATAAATAAAATAGGGTTCATAATAAAACTAGTATCAATGAAAATATCGAGGCTTTTAAATTGGGTTATTGTAAGGTCTGAGTCACTTAAGATTTTGTAAACGATTTCTATTATTTGTTCTATTTTTCACTATACGGTAAAATGAGATAAATAAATGGAAATAAACAGAAGATAACTTCCAGCTGTTTATTTCAAATCCAATGTATTCTTGGAATTATTTTAAAAAATAAATTGCATGAAAGATAAAATCAGTCACTAAATAAAACTCTCTTCATAATAAAGTTACTTTTATAGTTGAAATGCTCATTATAAAAGAAAATGTCGACAATTTTAAATTCGATTATCGTAAAATCATTAAGATGTTTCAGATTTTATAAACATTCCCTATTATATGTTCCATTTTAACTCCACGCTTTGTGATCGGAATAACATAGTGTTATTCTTATTAAACCTCGAATTATTCAAAATACAAGAAGCCAAGTGAAAAGATGTCCTGTCCTCACGCTATAAAATTAATCGCTAATCTTTTATTTTATACTGTGAAAAATTTCAAAATATGTGTTTCAGATAGAATGAATATTTCACTTGAAGGGTTTGAGTCCATCTCTTAATTATTTTCCAATGACTCAGGAAAAATAGCTTTTTTTAAAAGAAAGGTATTTTCGAATATGACTTTAGAAAATTTGATTTTGTTATCTATGTTTATGCAAGGATAACGCGTTCAATTTCTAATCTTAAATATGTTTATTTGCATCATTATCTGTGGTTATTTTTTATTTTTATATATTTAATAATTTTGTGAGTACTTTTGTACTTTACCCTCTTTATTGTTTTCAAAACAAACGAAAAGAACGTAGTAAATGTATTTCTTCAATTAGAATGCTTCGCTTAACAAATATGAGTATTATTTTTTGAAGAACAGGTAAATTCTATTAGACAATCCATTATACACAGTACAGCTAAATAGTTTTAGGACTGGTATCACAAACATAGTAAAATCGCTGTTTATCACCAATTATTGTATGACATTTACATATTGATACTTCTGTTGGCGAGATCCTTAAGCTCTTAACGATCCTTCTGAAACACATCGTATGCCTATCACAATAATATTTAGAATCATATTTATATTGTCATTTTGCTGTCGCTTTGGCTTCAATGTCAACTTGGTACAAAAAGTAATTTTCCAGTGCCAAGTCCGGACATTACGTGTGGTAGTATAGCATAATTAAAAGTTTTATGTGTAAGAAACAGGATAATTAATAGCTGCATAATGAGATGGAAAATTGTCACGCAGCAAAAAAACATTTTAGTTTGTATCTAAGCCAGGACACACACGCAAAGTCAGTTGGATTGATTTCAAAATCAATCCATCCCACCTGTGACATGGCGCGCAATGTCACGCAGCAAGAACCAGTTTTAATTTGTATAAAATGTCGAGATACACGCGCAAAGTGTTTCAAAAATCAGTCTACCCCAGCTCTTTGGAATTCTGCATTAACTGTTTGTCCCTCGGGAACAAATAATAAGTAAATCAATCCAGTAGTTAAAAGGAATTTATAAGATTGTCTTTTTCCGATATTTTTGGAAGAGAAGTTGCTCTGTGCCTTTGTAATTTTGAATCTCACTTTTTTTTATCAGTATTAATGTTCTCCTTACCATCCCGAAATTTTCTAACCTACAAAGATGTATTCAATCAAAACAAATAATTATTATCATAAGCATTCTGCTTCTATCCTTATGTTATGCTAGCAGATTTGCTTTTTTTTAAAAACAGAACTTAATCGAAATACAATCATGGACAAAAAAAATTACCGCACCCAGAAATAATTGCGCGATCGTAACGACACTTGACATGAAGGTACATGTCGAGAAGATATGCAAATGATTAGAAATGTAGCGTGATTACGTATTAGGTATAGCTGATAGAGGGCTTTTAACGTAGGGACCGCAGGACGCCCTCGACAGACCAGTCGTCGAGAAGACCGCCACATCTTAAGAAATGCTCGCGTACAGCCAACTGCTTCATCGGCCGCCATCCAGGCACAGGTAGTATCTTCACTAGAGGCCCTTGTGTCTTCTCGAACCATACGAAGGAGCCTGGCTGAAGGATATTTGGGATCGCGGCGCCCATTATGTGTGCTGCCCTTACCGCCAACCCATCGACGCCTCCGTTCGCAGTGGTGCCGCGCTCGAGGAAACTGGACTGCAGCGGAATGGAAGGTCGTCTTTAACGACGAATCCAGATTCAATATCAGCAGTGATGATAATCGTGTTCGTGTGTGGAGACTCCTTGGTGAACGCCTCAATCCTCCCTTTGCTTTATAGCGACACACCGCTCCCACAGCTGGTGTGATGGTATGGGGTGCATTGCCTACAATACACGGTTACCTCTAGTATTGTTCCGTGGCACCATGACTGCCCAGTGGTATGTCCATGACATCATGAAAACCACATTTGTTGCCACTAATGCAACGGCTCACTGGAGCAATTTTTCAACTAGACAATGCTCGGCTTTACACGGCAAGGATGTCACAAGACTGTCTCCGCACTGTTACTACCCTTCCTTGGTCTGCCCGATTCCCAGATTTGTCTCCAATCGGGTGCATCTGAGATCATTTGGAACGACGAGTTGGGCATCCCACGAGTTTGAAAGATCTAGAGGAAAGGTTACAGCAAATATGGAACAAAATGTCTCAAGACATCATACAGAACTTGTATGCCTCAAAGCCCTTAAAAGTATCGCATCGTGTATTCCCGCCACAGGGGGTTCAACAGGGTATAAAATCCTCCATTCTTTTGAATTCTTCTCTGAAATAAATTATCCTTTTTCTTTGATTTTCTTATCATTTACTTATATCAAAGTAATCCTTACGTATGTAAAATTACGTTTCATTTTGGCGACTCCTTCTTGGAGCGCTAATTTTTTTGTCCATGAGTATGCATTTATTCTAAATATGACATTATTATAACTGTTAACAATAGGTAACACGCAAAATGAAATGTCTCGACAAACCCTCAGTAGAAACGGATGTTATTTGTCAAGAGTATTAAGAAAACTTCGTACAACCTTTTTTCGCTTATTGTACACTGACGGTGCTCCATGCACCGATAATATTTCAAGAGTTTTAAGACTTTTTACCTTCACTGTGTATCCCCTCATAGTGTAGTGGCAAGTGAATAAATATACAGTTTTAATAAGAAAAAGTGATGATAATTTTAAATATGTGCATTATTCATCATATTTAAGTGTAACATTCACTTGTTAATTATGAATACTATTGTTAAATTACTTTAGAACATAATTTAATAAAAAAGACAAATGTCTTATCTATAAGCAAAAAACTTCTTCCCAAACAGCTTTTGTTAATTCGGAAATTTTTGGCAAATAATATTAAATACCATAAATATATAAATTCGCTACACATTTATTTCATTTTCTTTATAAACTCTGAGCATCTTTTCACAAATATTTTAGTGGTTATTTTTGATTCTCATGCTTTAAAAATTCTGCTTTCTCACAATTTTTCATAATTATCTTAAAATTTCAATCCTAGATAGAAAGAGTATTATAACAAAAATATATTTGTTATGAAGGAAGGATATTTCAAAAATATTCACTCAGAGTTTCGAAAGTATTTCATTTTGAACCTTTATTGGAATAAATTTGATAAAAATACAAAAAAGAAATCAAAATTTAATAAATATTTCAAAAACTGGTAGAAATTCGTAGGTGAAATACAAGTGTAAAGTGTTAATTTTTTGAAATTGCCATCCGAAACTACAAACAGTCAAAATGTGAATTGAGACAAAAGAAATGGAAAGTGAAACTTAAAAAAAATGTTTTACACTTTGATTTTTTACCTGTTCGAAAAACTTCTTTTTAGAATATAAATTTAAGCAGATTGAATATGTAAAGAATATCTCACTCATATCTCAATCTTAAGAAAAGAATGTTGATGTTCAAAGTTGTTTTTGAACATCATTCTCAGATGAAAAAAAAGTATTTCTTTCTCATCTTTAATGATTTCTTTATCTGAAAGACGGATGGAGGATCAAGGCTTTCTCAACCAGACCACTCTATCACAAGCACACTCCAATATACTAACAATAGAAATCGTGCATCATGAATAAAACATAATGTGTTGAAAACGGCATTCTCATTTGGAGTAAGGATTTAAAAAAAATGTTCTTTTGCATCTCCAATGAAAAAAACTATATGATGTACCTAGATAGTAGTATCTGCTGTATTAATTCCCATAGTTAATTAAACAACGACCTGTAGAGCGAAAGATAAAGTAGCATGTAAGTGTACACATTTTAATATGTAGTAGGTATATTTATATGCGACTTCACTTTTCATTTCTTATATCTTATGGGTCGTAATTTCTGTTTCAACTGCTTTCAGTATTGCGCGAATTTCTAATACTGTAAGTTTAGTTCTTAATTTATTTTTTCATTTGTCGATGGGAATTCTATAGGAATTATATATCTTTTTAATTACAGTTTACGTATAAAAAATAGTTTAAATTACCAAAACTGTTGTTATACTCGTAGCTGCTTTTACTGCTGCGATTATAACAACATTTCCTATTACCTTCTTAGCCTTTTAAAAAGATATTCCTGAAGTTTAAAATTTAATTAATTTTGTTTTGAACTTCAAAATTATTAAATTATTTTTCTTATTAATGCTACGTAGTTATTAAAAATAATTTTATTATAATATTTTTATGATTTCATTTCCCTTACAGAATGTAAATTTCTGGCAATGTTTACAGTCAATTAATTTAGTTTTCGGTTGTCGTAGCTTATTTTTGCCTATTTCATTCTATAAATAATTTTTATTAGATTTTCATCATAATTATTGCTTCTGAGATCACGTACATGCTGCATAATATGCAAGTCAATTGTATTTGGTATTTTACCTACATATTTACATTGTCTTGGTTTTACAATTCAAAAGTTAAATGCAATAATAAATTTTTCACATAATAAGCTCCAAATTTGGAACCATAATGTTTTTATATCTCTTACTATAGCGTTTATTATAACTTAAATTAAGTTTACTTTTATGATCCTTCATTACAAACACCACAATTTTAGTTAGGGGTAATAATGACTGTATTACTCTCAGGTGTTTTTATTACGTATTTTTGCATTAAATTACAAATATTATCAAAAATTAATACACACTCACTACAACTATGAAATGAGTACAAAAGGAATAGTAAATTTCTAGCATTTACATATTAGTAAAAATATATCCTTTATTTGGAAAAATATATATATATTTTTCGAATAAGAGATATATAATACATGGGACTTCCATTTATTCTAGTGGAGCAGGACTGTGGTCCATAAAAACTAAGAATTTCACAATAACTTATTTTTTTCTTAATTATCTTATATATTTGAAGAAAACGTTCTCATTAAAAGTTACAAATAATCTGACTTCCAATGATTTAAGTTAAGCAAACACTGAATAGAATTTGCTAAATTAATAATGAGATATAACAAGCGGGAATAATTTATTTAAAATAAATGCATAAAAAATACCTGAACTAACACACAAGGGGTATTTCCAACAAAAATACTACATCATTTTGTAAAATTAAAAAAAAATAGTCCAGTTTTGGTTATTAATTAAAATGACATACACAGAATCCTTATTTATGTATTTTTTTTCTTCAAAAATGCTTATTTGTAAAACTTTAGGAAGGGGAAATACATAAAACTATATTATTAACCGATGTGTTTTCATTTAACAAATTTATGAATTCATCGTTCAAATTTAAACGATACCTTAGAAACATTACAAAGATCAGAAAAACCACCTCGCTTTACTTTTTTTTCTTTTTAGTAAAATGTCTATGTCATCTTTGAAGCTTCTTTCTTAACAAAATCAGACACGAAAATATCAAAATTACCTCAGGCTATTTAGAAAATGGCCTTACCATGCAATTTTCACTGTCTATAGCACGAGAAAACCTGAACATATGTTTAATGAGATCGGTGAGATTCTCTAAAATACTTACACGTCTTGCAGCTGTGTTCTTGATCATTGTGAATGTCATACGAACCAGGTTTCTGGCCATTATAAGATTCATCTGGGCTGAAACAATCTCTGCTGCGGGAATGGATAAAGGTAAGTTATTCGTCGCTGTTGTGTTGGGATCAGCAATCAACTAGGACAACAATCCATTTACTTCGGGCTTCGTTGTCGCTCCATTATTGTTGACCGTTTTCGCTCCATTATCAAGCTAAGCACTTAGAGATGGATATCCACTTAGACAGAATGGATAACATTTGTAATTATATGGGAATAGTGGGTAATTGAGGGAATTATAACCGTTGTATTGATCAGCACCCTCGTGTTTACCTGAGCTAAAGCAATTGTTTCCTTTGGATGGTTTGCCATTACAAGGACTGGTATTAGGATCCATAAAAGATTATATTAATATAGAAATTATTATATCAATAATGTAATCGTTTTTTGGTTCGTTTTTACTTTTTTTTACCAACAAGAAGTGTTGCTTTATTTTTTCTTGACTTATTCATATAACAAAGATAGTAAGTGCATGACATGGGAATGTATTTTGTCCATCTATTTATTGTTTGGCTAAAACAATAAATAGATGGACAAATTTCATTTTGCAGATTTATGACAGAGAAAATGCATTGGTAAGTGATTAAATAATTTCACTTTCTTCCATAGTTTTGGTGTTAGATACGAATCGTGATTCTCACCATTCAGTTGAAGAAATCATTTATGTTAAATAAAATAAAATGAATTAAACTGATGAAAATACGCTAAATTGAATGTTGTTAAGTATCATTAATGTAGAATTTACATTGCCTGAAAATTTTAGAAAAGTCCCACGAATCAAGTAAATTTGGATATGTAACTTCTTAAAATTAATTATTCATTCACTTGATTCATAAATACTCGCATAAATAATCATTTAGCATGCAAGTAAAATTGTCATCAAGAATTTCATTTCCAAAATTAATATACTTCGGTTTGCTTAAGTTTTGAGAGATATAGTTAAAACTCAATTTTTATGCATTTTGTTCCTTTATATTTGTGAGAGAATGTATTTTTCAATAAAAATTCAAACATTATCATCGAATAAATATTACAAAAAAAGGTATTTCTAAGAATAATTATTCAACAAAAACAAATAATTTTAAACAGATTAACCCTTTCAGCGGCAGTGGTATATTTTTATACCACATATTTAACTCGTTAAAAATCTTAGTAAAGTAAGTTTTTTTCCCACACAATTATCATCACATGGTAGCTTATAGTTTATTTACTTAAATTAGATGACATAACCATACAAGATAATTACTAAAATTATTGCTTTCATTCCAATGAAAGATCCTAACAAGTGGTTGTTTTAAGCTTCACAGAAAAGTAAAAGTCAGATATTTCTGATATATAAGAAAGTCTTTAGTAAACATAATTATTAAATGTTTCGTACAGTTTTAAACTGTATATGTATATATTTAGATATTTTCATTTAATATCTTACAAATTAATATTTATAATAGTTATCTATCATTTACTGAATTATTTTAAAGGGATAGTTACGGTTGTTCTAAATATTACTTTAATTTACTGTGAATAATTTTTTTAAGGACGCCATTTTAAATGGGAGCAAGTTATTTGTACAAACGTCAGAATAAAGGAGTTATTTTCTAAAGCTACTCGGAGGAAAACGGCTGCAACTTTCAGCGACCGTTTGATCATAGCAATATGTATAGTAAGAGAGCAAAAACTGTTGATTCGCCTAACAGCCAAAGGGTTAAATAAATCATGTACAGTTTTATTTAAAATGTACTTACTGATAAATATGAAATATTCTGCTTAAATATTAATTTACTTCTTTCGAGTTAAGAAAGAAACTAGGCATAAATTAATAAATTAATGTAATTAATGATATCTGTATTTTGCTTTCTCCAAACCAATTACTTTTAATTGAAGGCGGCAATCTTTTAATCCTTCACAATAAAATGCAGGCATTCTACTCTGAACAGCGTGAAGTACTGAAACATTATGAATTAAATAGAGTCAGCTGTTCAACTGTATTTGGATTTAAATTTTTCTTCGTTGGTTTAAATTTTAATTTTATTAAATTGTTCTTCGTACTATTTTTTTCCTCTGTAATTTTTTGAATAAAAACATCATTTTAAAAATCTTCGTACAAAAAGTTATAAATATTTATAATCTTATGAAGACATAAGATGATACAACATTTTTTTTATAATACTATTATATTAAACTAATATAATAACCATGAATTGTATGGTAAATTATTAAATTTCTCTAATGTAATCAAATCATGTTCTATCGTTGTTTTTAAATTAATTTAATGAAATTACTCAAAAACACTGAATTTCTAAAATAATACTTTCTATTAGGAATATTTCAATGCTATTCACCGTAAAAAAAAATTCAAAGGGGAATACTTTAGATATTTATATGCCAATAAGATAGTAATTTCTAAATTTTTATGAATTTTAACTCATTTAAAAAAATAGTACAAAAAGGAATTTTTCTAACTTAGAAAAAGTTATTCAATCTTTTCAGAAACAGGCATTTAATAAATTCCTACTTTATAAGAGTAAAAAAAAATGAACTCTGAGAACATATATAATATTATGCGAAAAGAATCTCGTTGAGTCCTTCTCATTGATTTCCTAATACTAATAAATATAGCTCTGTTTTTGTTTTATAAATGATTATTTTGGCGCAAATTGGTTTGTCATTGCCAAAGGACTAAAACAGGACTAAAACAATTATTTACTTAAAAAAAGGATTAATAATATATTAGATTCCATTTAATATTTTTCGATATTTCCACCTATATAATTAATGCTTATGTATCCATTTAGAACTATATGTTTTATTGATATATACATATTTTCCAAAAAATAAGTATTTTCTCGATTAGTATAACAAAAGTGTAATACAGGATTTCTATTTTTTTTTTTAATTATCTCACTCAAAAAATCTTTATTTTCTTCCTTTCTTTTGAAAAATCAACTCAAAGAAAAATTATGTTGCAAATTTTAGAACGATATATTTTCACGATATTATAAATCACATTATTTCAAATGGAAAATCTTTCATTAAGCATTTAGCAATGAGACTCAGTAAAACAAAAAATAATAAGGAGACAAAGTACAATCTTTAATTAGTGCATTCATGCTGTAATAAATTCTTACAATAATTTCTGAAGCATGACTATATCATAGAAAACATGTATTACAGGAGCAAAATTCTAAACCTCGTCCTCAAACGCGATTTTAGATAACATGGGCAAGGTGTTTTCCGAAGTATCTTTATTGCGACCAATGGTAACTTATTTTAAAATGCATGCACATAGTCTTAATGGAATATGAGCATATAACCACAATATCCAACAATATAAAAAGCCCTGACAGATACAATTGTGATATTAACAGGTTATTTTCATAGATAAGAACTTATTAGTTTGATTTTGATTTTTAATAGAAATTTATTTTCTTCGTAATCTTCAGCGCTAAGTCTTTTAAAAATGTTAAAAGTCCTTCAAGAATTTTTGAATACATTAAACATTACAAGAACATTTTGAATACATTAAAAATTACAAGAACATTTTGAATACATTAAAAATTACAAGATCATTTTGAATACATTAAACATTACGAGAACATTTTGAATACGTTAAACATTACAAGAACATTTTGAATACATTAAATTGTTATTATTTTTATTTTATAAAGAATTTTAAAAAGTAATGTGTAAGGTTTATTAATTAGAATAGGTGGGAAATATAAAATGAAACATTTTTTTAAAAAAATTCCAACATTTACTGTATTTTTAATGAAAGAGGAGGAAAATGGCAAAACTCACCTTAATTTTCCTTTTAGGGAAACTAATTATTAAAGTTATGAACTGGAAGTTTTAACTAATTGAAGAATCTCAAATTACGAAAGCTTAGTTCTCTGTTGAAGTATTTCCGATAAACACAAAGACTTTTGCTTTGAGAAAATACTTCAAATATGTGTCGAGTTTGTTTTCGGGTTTCTTCTTTACGAGAGAAAAGAAGATCCACTTTTCAATTCTAACCATCTTTTTCGAGTAATGGGTAATTCAAAACCCTTTCATGTAGCCTATTATGTTTCCTGAAAAATTCTTCGTAAGTTCCGTGGAAAGTCCAATAAATTAGCTGTCAGTAATTCAAAGAAATAAGAAACAAAGTTTTTTTTTTCTTAAAATGGAGCAAACCGATGTTACAGAGACATAAAATTTGTCATTCTTAAAGAAATGAAAATTGGAATAAAAACGGAAAATCTTTTTTTTTGGAAGTAAGAGTTTGGAAGTTCTATATCAATGCAGTTTTAGCAATTGATTTATTTATTTTAAATATTAATTTAGATCTGCTCTTTGAGAATCATAAGCTGGATGTTATTAGTTTGACATCATTCAATTTTTAAAAATTAAATCCTTATTTTTCTTATTTTATGATTTCGAAATTATAATAATGTGCAGTATTTGAAGAAATTCATCGGAATTTATTAACATACTTTCCAATAATTCATGAATATTGTTTAATAAAATGTTTAGTGAATATATTTTTCTATGTATTAATAGCAACCATAATTAATTGTGACTCTGTGAGCTTGCCTTTGTATGTGTGATTTAAATCATAACTTACTACTGATTAAAATAAAGAAAATAAATAGTAATTAAATGAGTGGCATATATTTGATATATTTTATAGAATCATTGTATTTAAATTTTGTTTAATTGCTTATGTTTTGGAAGTTCCCTTAACACTGCAACAATCAATTGTACTTATTACGACAAAAGCATAACAGAAGTGCTTATTTATTCATTCATTATAATTTC
Organism: Nephila pilipes; assembly: GCA_019974015.1. NCBI lineage: Eukaryota > Metazoa > Arthropoda > Arachnida > Araneae > Nephilidae > Nephila > Nephila pilipes. The sequence goes on along the minus strand of BMAW01018429.1, from coordinate 10,137 downwards.
TTGTCATTTAAAATTACTACAATCAAATAGACAATATGCTTTGTGGTTGAAAATTGTAAATTAAAAATATCTTCAAAAATGTATTATGTTAATTATTTAAATTTCATTGGAGCTTTTATGCAACTAAATCTCATAATTTTCTACAGCTCTAATCAAGGTCAGCACCTTATATTACACCCGTTTCATTTAACTCTAACAATCGGAAATTTGTAAATTTTTCCTGAATCCTCATGTGCATCAAATGTTTTTTGTTGTCTTCTGCAAGATGATAATGAGATATTTCAAGGAATTGCACTGATCTCCTAATTTGTTTTTATGTTATTTCAAAAGTTATTACATTTACTGTAGTAAAATATGGTTTCATACATTACTTTCTGCAAACTATATTCAATATGACATAAAAAGCAATTTATTTAAATTTTATGATTTCCGTAAAATAAAAGTATTTGCTTTTCAATTTATCTTCTGCATCGTTGTCGTCAATGTGTGATTGGACCAAATGATGATGAAAAATTGCAACCGAAAATTTTTAAGTATTTTATTTCTCATTTATAATATAACATTCATTATGATATAACATAACTCTCGTTTTTGAAACTCTTTTTAATAACGAGTATCACGAATATTTTGAATTGTTTGTATTGTAATTGCCATTCGAAATATTTTGAATATTATTGATTATAGGAACAATGTATTGCATGACTTTCTTGTAGTGTATTTTATTATTATTGGGAGGGTAGGTGTAGAGGCTTTGCTCAGGAATGAATGATTCAATTTCCAAATGGAATTTGAAATACAAGTTATGTCAAGCAATATCTGCCTGATTACAATAAAAAGTTTATACATAATATCAAGAAAAAAATCAAAGTAAATTGATTATGAATCAACATCACATTTAGTTCTTTTAAGCTGAAGCATTAATATCAATAGGTAATAGATATATATATGTATTAATATCGATCGGTATCTAAAAGACGTAAATTTATAGTTCATTTTAATTTTAGCAATATCAATTTTAAATTTCCAGTCAGAATACTTAGAATCTTAGGGAAATGGTATGGAAAGTGAATATTTAATCGAATTCTTTGGGAACATTTATGGCTTTCAGCAGGTCCAGGCCATGCCTAAGTTTTCCGTTTTCTTAAAATTCGGTATAAGACTGCAGAGAATTCAGTAAACGCCCCAGGAATAGCAGGGAGAAATTTGTTTAGGTGATTAAAGTTATTTAAATTTTGGATTTATTTCCATTTTTCATTTTTACAAAAGTCACCCTAATCATTCATAAATCAGCAATGTTTGAATTATTTTCGAATTTTAAAAATAGTTAATGTTCTGTAAAATCTTTTGCATTTCAGAAATTGTGGAATAAAGTCTAGTCAGAAGATATGGCTTTGTGAAAAAAAATTTCTCGAAAATTGAATTTTTAAAGAAATTTGGAGTTCTCCCACAACAAATGTATTTAAACTCCAGCGAAAATATTACAAAAGTTTTACTAAAAATGCCAAAGGTTAATTTTTAAACATCTAATTATACTTTGTAACACCGCGTTATTACTTCCTTCAGTTTCTATTACTATTGACAAAAGAGTGACTACTCAAAAGTCCAGTGAAGAGGAAGCCAAACACGTTATTTTGTTCAGAGCTCTGTGAATAATCATCAATCAATCCTTAACCTACTGTTTCTCTGGATAGATCCTATACGTGTGAAAATCTATTGTTTAACATAATAAGTAATTAGTCACTAATCTGATTGGAATGAATCGGGTTCTATTCTTTACAAGATTTATATTGAGAGATCGAATCCTTGATTCTTTTTTTTATTCTCCCTATGTCCTCTTCTATGGCTTCTTACTCAGCGCAGGTCTGATACATTTTTTCCACTCGATAACTACAGCTCACTATCCCTATCTCTAACTAAGCTCCCAAACTACAGTATCAAATGTTTCACTGCTTATATTTAGGTCTATACAGTTGTATTTATTTTAATTCAATAACTCTATATAATCTACAAAAGTCATATTTCATTTATTGGAAGAGATTTTCAATTCAAACAATATCATAAAATGTACCCTAAGTGCCAGTAGAAGGGAAAACGTGATAGATCTCATGCTATAACTGGGAGAAAACTAATTTTTGAAACAGAATTTTCAATTACAAATTTATTTCAAAAAAATGTTGTACTCTGAAATTTATAGAAATTTCGAGAAATCGGAAAATATTAATATTGTTTTACTGTCATAAAATTTAACGCTTAGAAATTTAACGACCATATGTCTGGTAGCAAAAAATTTAGGATAAGTTTTAAAAGAGAATACTGCATTCAATGTATTTAGGTATTGGATTTATATTGATGGATTTATTCCTAACTTATTTTTCTATTAGATCGATTACTATTTCAAGACCATCGTAGCCAGGAGTTGGAGTCACTAGTTTAGTAATTAGTAACGACTGAATGGGGTCATGAATTATATTAATTGCTTAATAACGCCGATTTTAGAAGCAACAAATGAGCTATTGGCGACTGACCTCCTAAATTTGAACATGGATGAAGTGAAGAAGGCGACATCTGGGAGTGCTTACTTAGATATCATCTTCGTTCCTCTCCAAACTTCCACTCCACGCTTCCGAGAGTACTTTGGAGCTTCGATAAATTTAACGTGAATCCGTCCCAGTACACGGTGACATCAGTCCACAAGTTTCAAAATTAGTGGACTTTTTCGTCGCCAATAGCCCTCATGTTTCTTTCAGTGAGACGTTAATGAAAACAAACCAAATCCACTACAGGGCTATTTTTAAAAGCATCAGGACTACAATACCTCACCCAATAGATGCAGCACCAGCCACAAGCTATCAACTTTAACTTATCGGCTATCGTAGCCAGATTTATAGAAGTGATCGAGATCCTATCTTATGGATTATTGGGAAAGATACATGTTAAATAGAACTAAGCTTTATGTGCTGTTGTGAGAGTATTAAGAGATTGCGTTATCATTCCAGGTTTACCATGGCCACTTTTCCGCAGTTCAAAATTTCTGTGTCTGCAGCCAATAGTCTACTTGTAAATGTGCTAATACATGTATTATTGTCTAGAGCGACGTCAATTCAAACTTATCAATAGCCAATTAGGAATGCAATTTGTGACACCTCGGCTTCCTTACAAATGATTAGTTCTTTTGAAATTAAATAAATAAATCTAAAAGAAACTGTTATTTAAGAAAATCAAGCAAATTTGTATTCTACTCTTAGAATTAAATAAAAAAAAAGTAATTAATTAGTATTACGAATGTGGAGTGAAAACTATAACGCAATTCACTCGAAGATTTACTGGAAATTCTACTAATATCATTCACTGTGAAACAAGGTACGCGTCTGAAATAAACTTATACACTGTGTTTAAGTCCAATAATAGATACCCAATGATCATTTAGCCTTATATAGCACCAATATTGTGAGCACAATAATTTCATTAGCTTTTAAATTCCTATCAATATTCAAGCATAATAAAAAAAATTTGGCTGATGTCCTTCATTTCACTACATTTCAAAATTTTTAATAATGCTAATTTATATAAATCAGGGGCTTTTAACAAGTCAAGATTTCATAGAAAATAGTATTATACTTCACTATTCCGTCCCTTTTCGTGTCAATCCCTAACCGTGCAAGCTATCTCTTCTTATTATTGGAATTTCTGAGAGGTAATAATTATTCATTACAGTGTTTGTCTAAAGTGCATGTACGCATTTATCACAGAAAAAAATCTAAAATTTTTTTGAATTTTCACTTAGCAAAAGAATAAAAAAATTAACTTATTTTCTATCAGAACTCATTTTTTTCTCCATACGTATTGCGTAGAAATCCCAAAATTGTGATTAATAATACTTTACTGATTATTGCGAATGGGTTTCATATCGAAAATATTAAGGCAGAAGCTATTTACGCGAATATGATTTCATATGAAAAAAAAAACCTGTGATAAGTGAGTAAATAAGAAGTTGTGACGGGTCTATCCTCGACCTTGTCACTAGCAGTCCTCTAGGGGAATTTTCAGTCCTTAGAAATTATATTTATTAGAATAATTCCTCCGAAGAAGAGAATGTGATCATGCTAATTAAGACTGATATATATATATATAAATATATATTGTATATGCTTTCAGAGGAGGCAGAGAGGGGGAAGCGAGAGGATAGATTTGTTCTGTAGCTGAGCTTCTGTTAATAAATTAAATTGTTTTAGAGATGTCAACCCATCCTTCCGTACCTTCCCACCAAACACCATTACAAAGTTTAATCCCAAATTTGTCCTATATAATACATTTCTTTTGCTCGTTGGCAATATTATGATAGGAACTCTCTTCATAAAAGAATGCTTAAGGGTGTTGACATTTTAAAAGCAAAAAAAAAAAATGAATATCGCTCCAAGAGTCGAACGTTTTTTTTTCTATGATCTTCTTTATTAAATGCTGTTTTGAAAGAAAGATGTAATCTCATAGTTAAGGTATAATTTTATCTCATATTGCATGCATTATCTAAGACTGGGTTCATTTCTATTTTATTACACAAAACTTAGTTCAATGAAAGAGTTTATAAACATTTAAAAGAATAAAACCATGAATTATAAATATTTCCTTTTCCAAATTTCAAAAAAAGACAAAAATTGAAATCAGAAATTAATATTCGGTAAAAAATACAGAGATTTTAATAAATTAGGAAATATATCTTTCTCTAAATCATAATTTATCGTTTTCCAGTTTCTAATGAATTATAAATATATTAATATCTTATGTTATATAGTAATATGAATTTTTAACTTTATATCTTAAATTTAGAAAACTTGATTTATTTTCTTTCTAACGGTAAGGACATAGCATGTTAAACCAATGTGTACTATACTGAAACATTGCGAGTTTATGTCAGTATTAGAACACTTTTCGACCTAAAAGTATGTTTTGAATTTGGGCCATGCTGTTTCCCGTAAGTCTAGATATTGTTTTTCTTAAAATCCGTGAGTTAGTGCTACCACAATTCGTTGTCACAAAGCACATTACGAGCAAACTGTTTCCTAAAGCAATTATTCAGAATGTAGAGGAAGGGATAGTGTAAACAGACAATAAAAATAACATCATTTTCAACGTTCCACGGTTTGTTTGGAAAAATAATGCGAACAATACTGTCAAACAATGTCTTCCTTCTCACCTCGCCAAAATAGAACGTTGTTTCGTTTTATTGTGCCTTAGGCAATTTGTGGTCTCTATTAGCGAAAGATTGTGACAGAAATATTATTGTTTTGTGCCTTTCAGGCATCCTCTCTGTGACATCAACTGAATGTTTGAAAATGCATGAATCTCCACCCGTTGCTGTCAGTGGTATGCGTGAATGTTTGAAAAATCTAAATTTAGTTCAAGCAATAAAGTGGGTCACATTTAAACTTTATTCATATTTGTCAGAAAAATTATTTATGCATTTTGGTTGCTGTGTTGTGTTTAAAGTGAAATAATCTTATACAAACAGTGAAATTCCCACCTAGAGGGTAAGATGTACTTAAACTATATTTTTTGCAGAATTTGTATGATACAAAATATTCCTTACGAAGGGAAAGAGAAATAGATTTTTAATTATTTAATAACATATTGAAGCATTTATTGTGTGTAGTAATTTATAATTTATATCTTAATTTTTTTCACTATTAACATTAGTATTTAAGTAATTTAATCTTGCACATTTGACAGTTTCTGTTGTTGTTTTTCTACCTTTTGCGTGATTGAATTTATTTCTCTTCATTTTGTTTTGATATAAACTTACACTGTTTAATTAGCATGGTGCATTTTTTGTATTTAATTTTAAATTTAAATGGAAAAAATACACCCTGCATTAACTAGTATTTTTTTTTACATTGTTCTATTTTGTAAAGTGAGGTATTCCATACGTTATCATAATCTGTGTACTTACAGAATTTAATCAGCGCTGGGCATTTTCAATGTAATTTTAAAACTGGTATTTTTTTATACATTATTCGAATATGTAGAGTTCTTAGGTATCAAAGTAGCTTTTGGTTATAACAGCTATATTTCTTAAACGCACGTAGCTAGTTCAATCCTCAGTTCTAGAAATACTGTCGAGAGAAATTAATCGAGCCAATATCTTTCAAATATGAAAAAAAAAATTAAAATGTGTAAACATTACCATATTAAGTACTTAAGTCCACAAAATAACAATTTGAAATAAATAAAACAGATGATCACTAAAGATAACCTGGCAAAATGAAAGATGTATCTTATTACTACAGTCATATTTAAAATTTTAAGGCTACAAAAGTTATGTATATAATATGACACAAAAGTAATGGCAGTGAATTAAATTCAATAGATCGTATGTACAAGTTTAAAATTAAAAGTTTATTGCATGAAAAATAGTGTGTATGTGATTATGAAAATATTTCTCTTTTTTCAAAAGAGATACAAAGTACGAAAAATATAAATGTCACATTTTTAAAGAGTTACGGCCACAGCCTTTAAAAAGTAAGGAACATGCTGATTACAGTATCTGTGATCGGAATAGATACGTAACTCTAAAAGAACTTTATTTATTTATTATAAAAACAATATCAATATATATATGGAGAGAGAAAACAGGTACAACATTATGATCCCTTACTATTTTATGTGTGATGGACTCCATTAGTCAACTTACAGAGATTAAATTAATGGTATATTAAAATAAATTGTCACGATGCATCGAACAGAATAGATCAAAATAGAAAAATGGATTTCTAATTTAATATAATGAGGTACATGTCGGTACAATAAAAGGGTGAATTCAAAAACTATCTGTGTTTCACCTTAGATGTCGCTTCGAACGCAAAATGGTGTATTTTTAATATTATCAATACATTATACTTTTTGGATTTGTTAGCTTGATTTTTTTGTCAAAAGGTCCATAACTGACAAATCTGATTAAAAAACTCGTTAATTTATTTGTAACGAAATTCATCCAACAGTTAAAATAATTTGTATTAATTATTAATAATATTTTGCTGTGTTTTACGTGATTAATTATGATAGATTCAGTGTATATAAGTCCTGCATTAATTCATCATTTTTTTTTACCTGAAACTGATTAATTATTCAGAATAATTGATAGCTTTTTTGAATTGTTATTGATAGGTTACTTTTTAAGTATTATTTGAATAAAAATGATTTTTTTGGCTGGTTAATGGCTGAACATTTTTCAAATAAATATTTATTGAACAGCAAGTAGTGTTTAGAAATGTATTAAAATATAAGTATTTTTGATGTATGTAAAAGTTAGTGTATTTTTTCAAGTGAATAATTATTAATAATGGTTGGTGTATTAGAAGTTAATTATTTATGAGTAATTTTTATGTGCCATAAATTCATCTGATTTGTGTAATTGATAAATTTACCTGGATAAGGAAAATTAAATTTAACATTTGTAGTTGAGGATTAGAATATATTTAAGGTAAATTTCTTATTTCTCTTATGTCTTAAATCTAAAGCAAGTTAATTAAAGAAATATTTTTTGTCGACACACAGACATACACAAATATATATATATATATATATATATATATATATATATCCATATCCTGTTAAGTAGCATATGCGAAATACTTTGCGTTGTAGTCATTTATGGTAGAATTGATTTCATATATTATTCTTGAGTGAAAGAATTAAAGTAATTGTCAAACATAGTGATCATTCATGTTTTAAGTATATTAAATGATTATTTTGCTGTTATATTGTTCAGTGAATGAGTACTGTTCATATTAGGAATGTAATTTCAGGGAAAACTCTGACCACAAAAGTTAACTTTTAGTTTCAAATATATTCTTATTTGTAATAAATCATAAACTTCGCAGCTAGCTTCTTTTGTTGGTGATTAATTTCTATATTTTACGCGACTCATTTGTTCACAATAAGGTTTGACGTCTGTAAGGAGATGGGGTGTAGACATACGTTACAGAGGTATTCTCGAGAAAACCTCTGGTTTTAGTGCAACATACTACACTGATATGTGAAAAACTTTCTGAACGAAGGTGGTTGTTATAGAATCATTTTTACAACAGCATAACGTACCACGTTCATTGAAAAAACCCTTCGTGTGAGAAAGTTTTGAAATAGAATAAGATTTGATTATACCTCAACGTACAGCTCATATTGAAAACCCTTCCGGAGAGGTGTTTGTATAAAACCTTTCTGAGAAAGATTTGAGTGTAATGTAGAGTGTATACCAAAAATTTTTTTTATCATGTGTATTTATGTAAATATACACTTTTTAAACGATACAAGTGTCTTAGTGTCTGTTTTTTTGTTTATAAAAATAGGAAATACTATGTATCTTTTAAGCAATTAAAATGGAAAAGGTATTATAAAATAGCTCAATTTGCGGATCAATTTTATATTTGTGGATTTCAATAATCATTTATTACGCGCATTATTATTTATAGATCAAAGAAAGCTTGTTTCTTAAAAAAATTCTTATATTTGGTTTAATTTGTTTTATTTTATAGAATTTCTTAAACTTACTATTTTTCTTTTATAATAGGCATTCGTTTATTTCACGCACCAACTTGTGAGAAGAATAGAAAATACAATTTACGTTTATTTCCTCCTGGGAAGAGGAATCGGTAACACATTAAGTAAGATGAAATGCAGATAGTGAAATTATCCAAAGAGCTTTTCATCAAAGAAATCCCCATGAGACCTCAAAAAAGAATAGCAGTTTCCTGTTCTCCCATTTCTATTCCTTTGAGATATTTCGGTAAGATCATTGAAGGACACCTACGATACACGTGGAAATGCATTTGATTCATCTTACCTATAGCTATCGCAATTTGTTTTTTGGTTTTTTTTTATTTATTTAGAGTTGTATTTTTTATTTCATACGAACGGAATAAATACTTTTGTTTTATTTTCAATATTTTTGAAATGTTTCTTGACAATTATAGTCTAAAATCCAGTTACTATTCATGAATATGATTAAATGTTTCAATTTCAGAAATATTGAAAAACAATTAATGTAATATGGAACAAAAACACATAAAAAGGAAAAATTATGAAAAACTCTAACAGCTGTTTATCATCATTAACAAAAATATCTCAATTAGATCATTTTTAGATATTTACTGCTTTATTTGAATTAAGGTATAGTATTTTACAATAGCTTTTGTTATTGATAGTATTTAGCTTTCTCAAATGTAAGCTTTTCGCAATGAAAATTCTCTGGCCGATTGTTTTCACTTTAAATGGCAAAATGTTTTAAAAATGCATTACTTTTATTCCATAGCATAATTTTTATTGCATGGTAACGGTTTTTATAAAGTTGTCTAGTAATGTATTTAAAATACTCAACTAATTATGTAATTTAAGTGTTATTCAGATTATAATTAATTATTACAGTATGCATGAAGTTAAAATTTGTCTTCTTTATTCTATTGACAAGTCCTATTCGTCAAATACTTTATTTTTGTTTATTATTTAAAACCATTTGGGTCATTTCAAAGATATATGAAAAAAATAATAAACATTTTAATTAATCCCTCTAAGAGTTAAGAACACTTTACAAGCTACTGAGTAACATAATTCGAACGTGAATTTTGTTTCAAAAGATTTTACCGCATTTAAATAACGTGGTTTGATTGATCTGTCTTAACTTGTGATTTATGTAATTCAAAATTATTTTATATGTTTCAGTGTAGTAAGCAGATGGGAGTTTGGAGATGATTGGTTGAAGGAATCGGCAATAGTATAGTGAGAGATAGAAAAGTCTGATAGCGAGACCTGGCGTGTTTTTGTGCTGAAAAGAGAGATCAATTAAAAATTCGATGCTTAGAACCTGGGCATTACACGAATTTTGAGATCAATTCTTCTCAGACTTGGACTCATCTTTAATATTCGTGCTATAAGTAAAATTTTAAATACTTTTTAAATAAGGGTTCTCATTCACATTCATACTCTTAATACTCATATTAATTTTTGATATCACTTTGGCGAATGATTTTAAGTTTTGCCTTTGACTGTCTGATTATTGCCCACCCAAGAAACTTTTGTTTTACAATAAATGTCGTACCTGACAACTTTTCAAAAATTTATCTCCTTTTTGCGTATATTTTTATGTCTGCT
>BMAW01018426.1:0-10201 GCA_019974015.1 Nephila pilipes | reverse complement strand
ATAGAATTTTTAATGAGCCTCATATCATTAAATGCAATAAAGTAAAACGAATGAATTTGGTATCTCATAATGTCAAAATAGTTGAAAAAAATCCAATAAAGAAGATTTTTGTAGCAAAGCCCTTTACGAGTCAGAAAAGAGGGATACCAAAACTATGGTGGCTGTTGAATCGGATCTTAAGGTAATAGGAGAGAGGAACTGACAGGGACTACAGCAAAAGTCAGGTTGTCTTGGAGGAATCTTCAAATGGTAGTGTCCCACCATGGGGCTGTTGAGTAAAATATGATGATGAATGTCCTCTTAAATGTTTGGTAAGCAATACATTTTAAATTGCATTGATGGTATATTAAATAAATGCATAATAACAGACGAACCTCGTAATTGTGAACTACGGTAAGGTAATAAGGACGCTACCTGAGCTAGCACTTTGCACCATCTCAATGTGAATAGAATCATCCAGCCTAATCATAATTTCTACACCATCCCGTTTGACACTTCGAGCTGCGTCAGATTTAAAACTCATCAATCCCGCTAATCAACGGGTCTTTAGTTGCATTAGGACACGAACCCATGACTCATACAACACCCACCATGAGATCGGGACCATACCACTTGATAAACTCAATCATATTTCTGATAAAGAGACGGCTCTTGGAAATATGCTGTTTAGTAAACTTTTTTATTTTTATTTCCTGAAATCGTTCTTCCTGATTTGCCATAACATTCACTGTCAGTAAAAATTTCAAAATATTCGCACTATTTAACTAACGCGCCTTGCTTACGACATTATGTTTGAAACAAAATTCAAGTGCAAATGATTTTGAGAAAGTATGGTTCTTATGAACAAATAGAACAGAACATTGTATTATGCTCGTTACGAACGATAAGTAAGAAAGTAAAAAAATAAAAGATTCCTACAAACAAATTTACTGAACTCTGTAAATTATGAAACCTTTAAAACGGTGCGGTACTCCTCAAAATCAAACATTTGAACACAATACATAGTCTATCAAATTTAGCAAGTGGCAATGCACTGCGTATAAAAGGATATTAAACATTAAGAAAAAAAGAATTATTATTGTGAGTGAGTGAGTTATGGTGAAATTTCATGGCTCAAAAGACAGATATGGCAATGCTGCAAAAAACGAGGAGTAACCGTGATCTAGACATTTAGAAAGGAAATGGAAAAAAGATGTAAATTGTTTGACAAGAAGGGCCGAAAATAGAGAAGGATCGCTAAGGTATCCCGAGTATGCAACATCCATACTTTTAAAGACATTAAAGCCTTGGGAAAGTAAAATATGTCAATAGGGTACTTCGTGTGAGTAAAGCCATCCCTTTCATGAAGATATGAAGTTTGATTTTATTAACGCCGTGCAATAGAAACAACGTGAGGGTTATTGATGGCGATCCTCGTAGTTTTGAGCCTCGGTCAAAAGACGAGGATGAAACCTGAGCTGGCACCCGCCTCTTATAGCTTCAACACTTCGTCAACGGGAGGACTTTGGGCCCAGACAAATTTAACGTGCATCAGCACCGGATACACGGCAAGTCGTTAGTGGTATTAAGGCTCGAACCCATGACTCAACGAAAACCTAGAATCCGATGCCTTAACCACTAGGCTACCATAGCCACCACATATCTGAAGAAGATAATTTATTGTAGACGCTATAGTTATTGTACTTAAAATAAATTCATTAAATATGGAAAATTCAGAAAAAAAAAAAGTAAAATTGCTAATGAAAGTATTATTTAATCAATTCTGCTATATTTTTTTTCTCAAATTGTTTCAGTCTGAATATATTTTATTTCGTTTTCTAATGCTCTATTCATAATTTATCTTTTTCCTTTTTAAAAAAATTCGATCTCCCCATTTTAAAAACACAATAAAAAATAATACTTCTATAACCTCTGCGGAAACCCAAATCATTCTCATTTCTAAAGAAACCCCCAAACTTATTTTTTGACCCAATATTGCTTTAAACTGCATGAATAATGCATAGTTTCTTTTTAGTTATTTGACCCTAGATCTTGGAGCCAGCTCCAATAAAAATGTATAACATGCTTCAGTGTATTTTCTTTCTCAACATAAATATTAATCTCTTCTCTAGCTATGGAAATAGGCTGACACATAATTTCAATACTGAATAGTTAGTAAGTAAGCAATTCAAAAGGGAAAGAATGCTTTGAGGTTGCATAAAAAGAAGGAATATGCTCCAAAAGTAAAGCGAACGATCATAAATCTAAAAACATTTGTTTAAAGTATTTATTTCAAAACAAAGGTTCTTAAACGGAAGAGAAAGTAAATCAAATGCAGTTTAACTTTAAATGCTTTTTTATATAATCAGGGACTGTATAAAAATAATAATAAAATGAATAACACTTACGTTTTTTTTAGATAAAATACATCTTCCGTTTATAGTTGTTTATCGAAAAAACCATTTATCTATGTGATCATTTGCAAAAACTAAATATTTCCCAATGCTTATTAATCAAATTAACATTTTTAAATTGGTTAATATATTTTTTAAAAAATTCTTATAATTTTTACAATTATTATTATTCATGTTCTCTTTATTTTCTAAGCAAATAAATACAAATGAATAGAATTTGTTTACAAAATTTTGCATTTCAAATTAATGTTGAGAATTGTTCTTCGATTCTTAGCAATATTAAATGTCCGTAAATTCATTTAAATTTATAATATCGATTAACTCGTTAGTTTGAAAAAAAAGATATCCAAATTTGGTGAAACGTTTGTTGCCAAAATAAATAAATAAATAAATAAGAAATTACAGAATAAATAAATAAATAAATAATTTCTCCACCATTCCAGTTATCGTATGTACTCAAATATGGAATCACGAATGATTTTTGTACAGTACTCGAAATCATCCATCACTAATCATAAAAACCGAAATGTATAGTATTTTAATTAAGTCAGTAGCCGCTGAGGCATTGTCAGAAAAAAATATTTGTATTAGTCTTTAATTTTTACGTTTTTTGTATAAGAAAGCGTTTAGCGTGATTTTCAATCTCTTCATTATTATATTATATTATATTATTTTCATGCTGCAACGAAAATATGTAAATATGTATAGAATTTCTAGACATTACTTTTCTGTCATTTCAGAATGAAAATCCAAAGAAATTTAAAGAGCACTGTGATGCATATAATTATTATGTGTGTGTTTGTATATATATATATATATATATATATGCTCAGGCGACACCAGAGCAACTCTGCACCCCCGAATGTAAGCGGGAGAAGTAATGCACTTACTTTTGTCCCCAGCAGCGCGCGCCTAATCAGGTTTAACAACCAGTAAATTTTAAACGTCTCTTTTATTCAGCATACCCATAGACACCACCACCTCTGTTACATGGGTGCTCGACCGGGAGTCGAACCCGGGACCTCTCACACACATTGTAAAAGGGAGGACCTGAAGCCTCTACTTATTTTAATTTAGCGTCCATTAGCCCTGCTACTCGGAGGGGGTTTAGCACCATCAATACTCGAATTCCCAACTCGACGGTGTGACCTCATCACCATCGACTACAACCAATGCCTTTATTATAATTGGTGTTGGATTTGTTCATTTGCCTCGATAAGGTGTTTAGGCGAAACTACAAATTCAGCTCTGAATAGCCGTCATATTTCACTTAAGTGTTAACGTTAATAAACAAAAAATATTCGGAAGTCTACAGCCACATACTCCGGGATGCTTTTCAAAAAGCTGTGTCTCAAATCGCTTCACAAAAAGAAAATTTGTAAAGTTTAGTAATGTATCTTATTTACAACTGAAAGCTCGGTATTATAAGAACCACACTCTTTTTATGTATTTCTTTCTATTTCAATCTTCTATCACTCATTTAGGATTTCGTTTTGTTCAACTATATTTAGTGTGTCGTCAAAAAATTGATTCTTCAAAATAAATAACTTTCACAATTCTCACGACATCTGGACGAATTTAATATCAATTTTACTGGCTTACAGGGAGCTAAATAATGATGTAAATCGATGTTTGCATTTTTTATATGTGCATGTTTGATATGTGCATGTGTGAAAATTACATTTGAAAATTCTTAAAATATATGAAGACTTAGTTTTCTATAATTATTGTTATTAAATTGATATTTCAAATATTTTAGGATAAAAATGTTTATATGTAGCACTTAAGCTTTTTTTAAGAAATGATAAAAGGTTATCTTTTTCAATATTAAAGTAATAAAAATTTGAAAAAAGTAATAATAGAATTATGAATTATATATATATATATAAAAAAACTCAAAGGATGACATAAAAAGGAAATTAGTTTCAAGTGTACTTATTCCTTTAGAACAAGAGAGAGATACAATTTTACATACATATGAAGAACGCTATTAGAATTTACGAGTTACGGCATACACATTTTTACGCGTTCAGCATCATAGTATAAGGCCGAAGTAAAAGGGAGAGAATTTTACCTTGCTCTTAATTTATATGGAGAGAGATATTTAGATCATGTGGTATTTGATTATGATTCTTCAGAAACTTTCGCTGGAAACAAAAAACCTAGTATGGATTATCCCAACAGGTCTGCGACCATGGGAAAAGCTTATTTGTGAGATTTTAAGAGCACGTGATTGCATAAATTAAAAGCTAAATTGTAATGATATTAGAAAACAAGAATTCACTTTGTACTGTGTGTTAAAGAATAGAGAAAATTAAGAAAGAAATTATTTTTAAGTGAAATCAGTACACACACACACATATATATAGAAACATATCCAAATATTTTACACATTTGGATAACACTACTCATGAAGCCCTTTATTTAAAAACTTTTTTGCAATGATGTCCTTTAGATAAGGAGTTATTCCGTTTTGAAACTACAATTAGACATTATGAAAATTTAAGGGTCCGTATACAAATGCATATATCTCAATTATCAGCCTGTTCAACAACTGTTACGAAAACATACAGAATGGTCTGATCGAAAGTAATCTTGTATATGCCCTCTCACAGATATTTCCAAATATATCTGAAATAATGATCAGTTCCAAATGAAATTTGAAACATAGGTTATTTACGCAATTTTATTACTAAATCAAGACAAAGTTGAGTTTCGTAACTTAAAAATTATTTGTTAATTAGCTGTCTTTTATTTATTCCATTTATTTCCTAATTTAGATCCCTTAGAGCCTTTAACAATAACACCAATTTTGCCAAAATGCGATGAAAATTGAGTAAGTTTTTCAAGTAAATATTTATTTACGACTGTACATGCTTATTCATTTGTTTCAAACATTTGTTACCCCTTCAGATTAAATTCTTAAGCAAAAACAGAATTGTGAAAGAAGTTGCAATTCTTAGGAGTTACACCCGTCAAAGTTGATGTTCCTTAATCAACCACCTTTATCCCACCCATCTCTAATCAACCAATCCTAGGACTTGATCAAGAGGTTGGCAAGAAAAGTTCATCCTAATTGGTGACGGGAATCCTTTTTGGGTCCAAACACTAAGCAAAATCTCTGTAGTGCATAATGAAAGGTGGTGTGGTTCGGTGAATTGGATTGCTTCCACAAACTTCTATTTCCCTTTAGATAAGAATTGTGGTTCTTTTTATTTCCCAACAAAGTAATGACGAATCTTTCTTTTTCTTGGTTTTATTCCGAATTGGTCTTATTTTAGTAGTGAATAACAAGTTTTATATTGCACCTAGGCCTATTACCTACTAGGGCTTGTTATTGCTTCCCTACATGATTTTATGATCAGCTCTTCACCAGAGGAAAGTAGAAAAGAAATACCTACCTTTATAAGAAGGAATAAGGTACTTTCGTGAAAAAATTGGTCACCATTTAATCCCATTCATGGTATAACCATCATATAAGAATAAAATTAATATAAATGTTAATGTCTGAAATGGAAAAAAATTATAACACGTTAATTGGATTAATCAATTAGCATAATTAAAATAGTTAATTTATTTTTAAAGAAACAATTTTTTCAACATTGGAGTAGATATTTTTTCGTATCTGATTTCAACATGCGAAAAAAAATTTAATTAAAAAATTCTGCTAAGTTTTTTTTTTTGAGTTACAGGGGTCTAAAATGAGTCCAATAACTTTAAAATGAGTGATATAAACACTTGACTATGACAAATGTTCTACTCATCACTTTTTAAAGCATTTTGCCCCGAACGACAGATATTTTTACCTAATTCTAAAAATTCATTTTTTTAAAAATATATTTTGAGAAATATAAATTATTAAATAATGTTTTGAAAACAAGTGAATTTTTTCATATACCAAATAGTTTGCATGTATAGATTCTTCATGGGATGAAAACATTAAGACATTCTTTCAATTACCTTTGTAAGTTCAGGAAACATTTAATTTTGAAATTACTAGTAGATACTGTTGAGCCTTAAGGTGCCAAATAGTAGTTTATTCATTTTAATTATTTGTGCAATCATCATATGGTGTTCGAGTAAGAACTTATGACCATGATCACCAAGCAAAAAACTTGTTTCAAAAGAAGCAGAAAAAATATACAGTTTAATTAAATTTTATGAAGTGTATAGTTAACTAAGGGAATTAAAGTTAAAAATAGCTTCTTGAAATTATTTCCATTCATTTTACTATATAACTTTATTTTCCACACATTATGCTGTAAAATAAATCATAAGTACATTTTTATGTATATATATTTGCCTGCTTTGTAATAATAGATCTAAAGCAAGCTCGAATACTCGTGTTAATTAAATTCAATTATTACACATTCCAAAAAATGCAAATATATAAATGTCATGTTGTAGATATATAAACTTCAGAATGAATGATTTCTAAAGCTAATAAACAAAAGATAGTATTAAATATTTGTCTGAGTAAATTCGTATATAGTTTCAATCCAAGTGTAACAAAATTTAAAGTGAAAAAAGTAAATATTCAAAAATATTTTCTAAACGTTTCTTAGTATTGTCAAAATAAATAAAATCATCTCTTAATTATGACCGTATGTACACAATATATTTTTCAACTCAATAAATTTTCGAGAATTTTTATGCACACATTTTAATTAAATTCGAATCAACTTTTCTTTAAGGATTTTGAAGAATTTCCAGAATGTGGAAAAATATTATCAAACTTTACTCCATGACATAACATATTTAATGATGAATTCTGATCCACACATCCCCTTCCTCGTCAAAATGTTCCAAGAAGGAATAAAACGCATGGACAAATATTATCATTTATTTGCATTCATCAGAAACCTACAGAAAAATTTGTTCTCAAAATTTACATTAATGAAAAGAAAATTGTTTGAAAAAAAAATCGAATAAAAGAAAAATTCAGCTCTTAGAACAAACTGGCTCATAAATCGTGCCTCTCTATCGTCTGTGCAAAGTCATTAAGACCTTAAATCAAGTACGGGAAATGAATTCTAAACGAAATTAAAGAGAATGTCTTTCTTCGGGAAAGGGGACGGAATAAGGCACTTCTGGAGCATACGGGATTTTAATGATGGGTTAAGGCAGAATTTATTGGTCTCATATATTTAGGAAAAGAATAAAGGAGTTCAGAAGCTACTTGCTGATATAACGAGTTGAGGATTCGAAATTTATGCCCGGAAAAGGAGGCATGGGAGTATGTAAAATTTAATGCGAGCGGATGTAGGCAATTCAAGCCTAATATTTTGGAAATCGTACTGCTAAGAAGTAGGTCATATCCAGTACCTTGATAGTAATGGCTTAACAATTGCTAAAAATGACCTAAGACATGTTGAATAAAATTTGGATTTTTTTTTAAAATTCATAATGAAACTATATTAAAATAAAAAAGAATGATATTAGATTTAGAAGAAACGTTCCATAAGTCATTAAAATTTCCAGGGGATGGTGAGTATGGCATCAAAAATTGTTTGTTTTTAATAAGCAACATGACTCACTAGACAATTGTCCTCGTCTCAGTTACTTGTATTTGTTACCATGACGCTTTTCTCACCTTAAAATTTCCTCGTCAACTTTTCTGGTCAATGAGACTATCTTTGCCTTTTTTGAAAACGATTCACCGGAATCAACCTAATTTTTTGGGTTTTGCTTGATGTCCGGTGCATGAAGATGTTGAATCCAGGTCTCACCGTCGGTGACAAAGCGATGCAATCAAATTTAGATTTGGCAGCAACTGACAGTCAAATCAAATTAAATTATGAATCAATGTTAAATTAGTATCGGATCCGTTTAACAGAGGGCAGCCCAGAATGTAACAACATATTACTTTAATGATGCCATCTGTCTTCAAATACAAGTACTTTTTGAATCATCCTCGCATGATTGATTATAAATTAATATATAACATACTACACGTAAATATATTATTTTGAAATTAAGAAAATAAAATAAATTCATATTTGAATATTCATCATTCAATTGGCACTTTTTTTTAAAAAAGAAAGCCCTTAAATTACCAAGTGAATCAGATAATATAAACAAGACTTTTTTATTAGTGGGGGATGATTTTTGTACAATATTCCATACAGACTGTGTTATTTAAAGTTTAGCTAATTGTTTGTCATCATTTTGCCCTTTACTTATTATTTCATTTTCAAGTTAGTACACGGTAACAAATCGAAAAAGTGAGGAATGGGGCACAAAAAGTGAAACTGCTTCTCTGAAAGTAAGAAATTGGTTATTTGTTAGAAAAGTTATCGCTATCGTTTTTTTTTTTTATGCACAAGATATTGTGTATTTCAATTTTTTCCCCTCACTGTTTTACATTCATTGTAATATACTTCTGTGAACTTTCGGAGCAGGTTGGAGCAGCGTATCGGTGCCAAAGATATTCAAAAGCGATTTGTAATGTTTATCTCCAGGACCGTACAAGACTACTTAGTTGATGCAATATAAAGAATTTAAAGGAATACTCGAACAACTCCCCCTTCCTTTATTGAGGAATTAACACCTTCGGACAGCCATTCATTTGGTAGTTTCTAAGTAGAGCCAGGGAGAGAAAGATATTCATTGAACGAAGTAGAATAATGTGTGTGCAATTGGCTCGGTTTCCCGCTCGAATTCTCTTTATCATATTGAAATTCAATATCAATATTTAAAACTCCTAATAACGCATTAAAAATGTGTAGATCTTAACAGAAGATAAATAGAAAAGTAACACTGATATAATTTTGGTAAATAGCATTTTAGAAACAATAATCGTTTATGAAAGTTTTCGATCAAGATTGATTCGAGTTGGTATATTTGAGTTTAGTTTAAAAACACCGTAACATAAAACTAAAAATAGGTCTAAATTTCATTTTAAGAATTTAAAACAATCCTAAAAATAATAAAGTGGTAAAATATGACACTTAATAAGCAGAATAAATCCTTAAGCGGAGGAACTATTGAACTGAACTTAAAGCAAAATAGCTGTTAAGATTCTTCCTTAATAGTTAATATGAATCGTAAATGAGAAAGAGAGTGTCTATATGACATAAAATTAAGCCAAGCTAAAAATAAATTTCATTTACAAGACCGTATTTATAAATTATGTTTTCCAATAATCTTATAAATCTTATCAGCGGAGGAAAGTTCTGAGAATCATAAAATATCATCAAACGTAAAATATAAATTAATAAAAGAAAACTTATATTTAATACAAAAGTATATTCAATATTATAATTTTAATGTAGAAAAAAAATTAATTTCGTCTGATTTCTTAAGCAAAAAAAAATTTCCTTCCATACATGTTGATGGCAGATGCAATTTTTTGTTTTCACTTCTGCTTAATATCTAACTAAAGTTATTGATTTATACTAAGAAAATATGAAACTTTAGGTGATTAAATTAATTTAAAATTTACAAAGTTATTAATGTCTATTTTGTAACCTTAATCAGTATTGGATATATATATAGCTGTTTATTTTCGCATATAAGGTATTTAAGTATTTAAAATAAAACTTTGTAAAAATAACATTAGATCGAAGAAAACTTTTTGAATTTTCGTAAATTTCGCTTACAAATGCATACATAATGACCTCAGGGACCTTCAAACTTAAAAAAAACCTCCTAGAAAATTTTTATGAGTGTTTAATTTTACTATCAGAAGGAGCATTCCGTACTAATATAAACAAAAATTAAGACACTCAGCAAAACATGGTAACTCAAAGAAAACAAATAAACTCATATCTTCTAAACTGAATTATACAGATTATAACTTTATGTGA
>BMAW01018423.1:0-14889 GCA_019974015.1 Nephila pilipes | reverse complement strand
CTACATACGTTTACATTTGTAGAGCTTCTTCAAGGGCAGTGTTATCCTGATTTTCCTGTTAATAGACGACAACGCTCCATCTATTAAAATGATTACCTGGAAAGTGGTGATATTTGCTAATGAGGCATTGGCCAGCCAGCCTCCTGACCTTACCTACCACACATCATGTCTGGCTTAATTTTAAGAGAGCACCCATCCATCCCCTTTAAGAATTGAACTGAGAACTGTGGCTGCTTAGAGGCGATCGATTGCCACAAGACTGCTCAATTGTTTCCGTGCAATATGCCGTTAATCTGTCTGATCAGCCATGTGAGCTGGGACCCAACCCAAGGAACCTTACTAACTCATACTGGCAGTTCGGTTTGAGGCGACACCAAAATTATAAGCCTTCTAATAATGTACCCAAAACCGATTTTGAAACAGAATATCTTCCTGTTAAGAATGTGGGACATGCATGCATGTTGCATGAGGGTCAAATTTTATTGGAAATCCTCCTGTCATAAGTTTTCAGAAATTGATGTAATTGCAATCTCCCACCTGGCTATGAGTATACAAGGCGTCACCTCTAGCGACTAATTTTAATTCACCGTGTTTCTTTTGGGAAATGATCAGCCAAAGTTAATCTATCTACATGTTTCAAGTTTTGGGTAAGATTATTAAAAATAAAGAATTTTCACAGATTTGATTTTATATACATAAATATTCTTTTATGACAAACAAATTGCATTTTCTGGATTTCTTCTGAATCCATCCTGACTGTATTTTTAAAACTGACCCACCTAGAATTTCTAAGAATATGTTTTAATTCAGATTTATTTATTTTAAGGGCATTGATATAATATTCTCTTTCTGGCTGTTGGTAATGCAACTGTTATTAGAACTATTCATATGACACAAAAGTCATCCAGTTGAGAATGAGCGTTTGTGTTAGGTAAAAATAAATGAACAGTAATGAAACTCTGACTTGAAAAACTCATAGATATGGCACAAAACTAGCAACAATAAGGATTCTTAAACTGATTGGTGTAATCCACAGAACTTTACTTTACTCTGCACACTAAAAAGACTAATTAAAACAGAGATTAATATTGTTAGGACGATGGCAGGATGTCAAAACCCAAGAGATATCTATGAATAAGATACAAACTCTACTTCTTCCATCTAATAGACCCTGTACCATAAATTAAAAGAATTGAGTAACCTTAGTGATCACATAACTAATGGACCAGCACCTGAAAATGTTGGGAAATACACGGAACTTTCTTTCCTCCTTGCTAGAAGTCTAAATGGAAGCTTAAAATACAAATGAGAATAGAAGGCAGTGGACAATTTTGAATTTAACTCATTACATTTTTCAGGCTAGAATATTGATACATCAGGGGCACAATATTAATTTAGACCATTTTCCAATGAAACCTTATCTGTTCACAAGCCTCTTGGCACTTAGCGCTCAAAACAATATACCCATGCACAAGAAAACAAGAACAGAGAAATAAGAACAAGAAATAGAGAATAAGAACAAGAATAAGAAATAACATACAATAGTAACAATAAAACAAGAAAACAAGAACAAGAAAACAAGAAATCAAAGAAATGAATTAAAATAAAGAACAAATAAAACAAGAATGAACAAATAAACAAGGAAGAAAAGAAACAAGTCACAATAGTTGGTAAGAACGTTACAACGAACGAAGAATGGAAGAACAAGAAAACACAGAAAATGAAAACAATAAGTCAAGAATTAAAGAAACAATAAACTGTTCAAGAAATCAAGAAAATCAAAGAATCACGGTACAAGAACTAAGAAACAAACATGAAACTAAGAAACAAGAGGCTAAAGGAAGAAAGAAGAGTTCAACATGAAATAAATGAACAGAAACAAGAATGTGAAGAAACTACGAAAAGAAACAAGAAAATTGGGCAGTTCACAAAATGAAGACAGAAGAAATTACGAGAATCAAGGAAACTGGGAAGAAATAAAGAAACCACAAAATAAGAGAAACAATGAAACAAGAATAAGAACAAATAATAGAACAAGAAACAATGACACAAAACAAGAACAAGAAACAAGAAACTTAAGAACAAGAATTCCAATAGAAGTTCAAAGAACAAGACCCAGCGAAACAAAGAACAATAAAACAAGAACAAGAAGGTATACCACAAGAATGGAGACAAGAATTAAGAACAAACAAACAAGAATGAAACAAAGAAGCCCCAAGAACAAGAATGTAATGAACAAGAACAAGAAACAATAAAATTGGAAACAATAAGTTCAACAATAAATAAGAAAAGAACCAAATAAAACAAAAATTAAAACAAGAACTGGGGCGATCATGATCATAGAAAACAAGAAATCACATTCAAGTCAAAGAAATGGAAGATCAGATAAAACAATGAACAAAACAGAAAACTACAATGATTGAGAAACAAGAACGCTGAAAACAGACCAACAATTGAAGACTGAGATAAACAAGCTTGAATTACACTGAGGAAACAAGAAACGGGAAGATTGATCGAGGAAACAGGCTGAATCAAAACAGGAAACTGTAAATGACTGAGGAAAACAACAGAACAAGAAATGGTACAAGAAGATCTGAGAAACAAGACAAGAAGATCTGAAACACAAGAAACAGACGACTGATGGTTAGAACAAAGAAAGAGAAGAATGGAAGATCTGAGAACAAGCCATGTTGGGAATATCTGAGAAACATGAATGCTACGACTGAGAAACGAAGAATTGTTTATAGAACTGTAATAAAGACCTGAGAAACACACGGTTTAAGTTAAACAAAACAGAACAATGGGCAACAAACTGACCAAGAAATGCGGTAATTACAAGAAAACAAAACGTGTTTATGGCCAATAGGAAATGCTTATAATGAAGTTTGAACAGGAAAACAAAGTTAATAAAAGAAGAGAAAACAAAGCAACATAATATTTTTCACAGAATGAAAACATAAGCTAAGTGCTAACAGAAACGTAAAACATTAGGTGGTTAAACGGAAAACAAAGGGCTAAATAAGGTAAACCAAACCAGAATAAAGTTATTGAACAAGAACGAACGATATTCTTTCCAAGATTCTCCAGAAGTCATAGTAAGAGGAACAAACCGACAAACAAACAATCCATCAAACCTCGACATTCGACGTCCAACCCATTTGCTACCCTGAGTTGAACCAAACAAGAAAACCTGAACGATCCTGAAGCAACCGACTCAGCGTAATTACTTCGGCATGAACTGCGAGTTGCAACTGCATTTTGATTTTCTCTAATAATAAAATATGGAAAGAGATAGGTCGAAGAATCTTTTTCATAAGAGAAGAATTAAGAATTAATTATTTCTGGTAGCACTTATTTCTTCGAAAAGGCAGACCATCCAAACAAATGGGATTTGAATACCACGAAAATCACATTCAAATTATTGATGAGAAAGTTTGAAACGCATCCAAAGATTTTGATTAAATATCTCCAAGGCTGTTCAATTTTTCCAATTAGTGTCAGTACTATAGTAGAAATGTTGAACTCCCACTCCAAACACTTCAAGGGTCTGAGCTGTAATTACCAACTTCATCCACTTAGAATTGAACACTTCATGGAAATGTTTTGAACGGGAGGTTTCTGGTATCCAGCCAAGGTATTGGAAACAGTGGCCAATAACGAAGAACAGGACAGCCCTGTATGAAACAGGAACGCATGTAGATACATTCCAATAGCTCCTTTCAGCCGAATACAATTAAAACAAGAGGGACACCAGAGGCATTTGAGGCAGAGATGGTGGAATCTGCAGTGATCATGAGAACTGGATCACAGACAATGGGGAATATTCTAGGTCGGGGTTTGCCTAACGAGTCAAATGATGGGATGAGCCTGGATTCCCAGATATAAAGGATTTTAGGAGCCTTTGATTTCAGCTGAGGCACAATTGCCAAGAAAAATGCCCATCCACCACCACAAGCCACACTTCCACATGGCATGGGAAATTCATGTAAAGACACCATAATGCACAAGAGGATAAGAAGAGATACAGGGATTACCTATTCGGGAATAATGATAATAAAATATGCAGGCATATTTAATGGTCTCTTAAACATAACAGTGAGCCTATGCATGGAAAATATGCCATCAGACCATTAAAATGGCTCTACTGGTACTGAAACCAACAACATGAGGAAGGTAAGAATCCTGCCTGATGAATACCCAGCACCACACTGGCATGGAAAGTAAAATGATATTAACTGAAATGCACTCACACCTGATTCACAAAGTCCATTATTTATACTTATTAGAAACATAAGGAGTTTGAGATGCTGCCAAACATGGATACAAACAAGACATCTGTTGGCAGTGGAGGGGCCTCCTACTTTAATAAAGTGTTTCTCAGCTTCTATCTTAGATAGCTTGGTGCTTCAGATCACACAACGTTAGAGTTGTTGACGTCCATTGTGAGATCCACAACAAAAGTATTCTTGCCCATCAACCTCCACAGCTGCCAGCTCATGTGGAGGTTCAATAAATCACCAGGCTGGCTCACAAGTGCTGAATCTTGAACACCTAGGGCACAAAACACGCTCATTTTGTCATTAATGAACCTGGTGGAACCAACACACACCCTGACATCTATTTGCAGATCCATCCACGCTGGGCATGTACACCATGAACGCTTTGCACCAGCAACTCACAAGAAGCCTGAATGTTGGAGCTCACTTTAAAACGGTGACTCATGTCGATTGACACCAATTAACCGCTAATTATCCTTTGTTTATAACTTTACACTGAACAGAGGCAGAAAAAGCTTTATATTTCTTCCAAATATAAGAATGGTCACCAAGAATTGATTAATCTATATTCTATGGTATTATAGCACTACAGGGATACTTTATATATTTACTGAAATATAAAACCATTAGATTTTGCACAATGTTCTGAGATTAAGGATTGTTATCAGACACACTCAAATCTTTTATTTGAAAATAATATCTCACCTGGTCTATGCTGAGAAGGGTCTAGTATAGGTGATTCAATGAAACTGAGATTACCACAAGTCCAAGGACCCATCTGTAAATTGAAAGGTTACTGGTAATCTCACCATCATTTAACTGGAGGTCTTATTTTAAAAGCCTGGTGCTGTCCACTATGGTTTGAGGCTTGTATTTCCTCTTCTGTCTTTCTTCCAATGGAGGAGACTGGAGCTCTGAAGATGCCTCTGTTCTAAAACATTTGACTTGAATAAACTCTTTAATCTATTCTTTTCAAGTTTTCAAAATAGAGACATGTCTTGGGAGAAACTGTAATGATACTGAGATTCAAAGAATGATTTATAGATGGTCTGTTATCCATTCCAGTATAGCCTGAGGCTTCAGCAAAGTAGATAGTCTGATTATGAAAAGGTATGGGATTGTATAGTAACTTTGATGAACAACTAATGATTTTAGTGATTAATATTATAATTGTGGATATCATAGTTTGAATAATGTTTGTGTGCTTGAATATTCATTATTTCATCAATCAGTATAGGAATTGACAGTTTTAAACAAGATACCTGGATTCATTGTAAAAACTTTGAATGCTCCAGGCGAGACCAGGAGGTGTGCACGACACACCTATCTGCCACACGAGGAAAATCAAACCAAAATGTAGAGATGATGTTGTTTGATGCCCTGTATTTTAAATTAGTCATCCCATGGGCTGTTGATACCAGAAGTTTCATCCCAGATCTGCAGGCATTTCTGCGCCTGTAACATGTACATTACAGAACCTCCAGACAGTATGTTGATTCATGTATATGAACCGGGAAATAATGCTACAGAGATCATCGAGAAACTGTAATATACGAGAAAATCTCCTCAAACCTACCAAGGAACTGATGTTTATATTCATGCTGTTTTACTATGAATAAAACAAATAGCCCCAAATACTTGAACTTAGTCTGTAGAAAATTCTATCTCATGACTAGTCACACAACTGGGAACAAATCAACTAAAAGAGATAAATTTCTTTATTATAATAAAGCATGCAAACGAAAAATTATAAGAAAATAAGATTCCTCGGTCTTATAGAAAAGGCGTTGCACACAACTATTTGAATCAATGATAAAGAAGTTTAATGTTGAATAAAATTACAAAGATAAAAGGTTCCGAAAATAAAGAATATTTTCGTTTGATTTATTCTTTCAAAGTTTTCTAAACTATATTTAAAAACAATTTTATATCAAGAGTTGAGAAAAATATATCAGAATAAACTATTATAATGATTTTAAAAATAGTTTGAGAATAAGAAGAAAAGTTGATTTGACTCTTAGAATATAGAATAAGGTCGAGAGGAGTTTTGAAAGGCTTAAAGTTGATATAAGAAATGCAAATTATCTATTTATTTTTATAATTGAGTATTTTATTTTTGTCATTTTTGAATTGATTTAACACAATAGTGTCAATATTTAACTGTCTCAATACCAATTTAGAGAAAATTATACTATTTTTAAGTGAAGTCGAAAGTTTTCACAGTGACAAAATGATTATAACTGTCATTAGCTGCAGAAATACTTTAAATCTAGGTACATTAATTAGTAGAAAGTTTCTTCAGGGTTAGATAATAAAATACACATCCTATTAGAAGAAGATGTTCCAATTTTATAATTACTTATGATCTAACTGACTATCATGCCTTAGACCATCAATTTTATGCTATATATTTTAAAATGAACTATAACTTACCCTTTAAAGCTTAACATACCCTCTAATTTCATTTGTTTTAATGAAGAATGAATCAATGAAATTGAAAACATTCTTGTGGAACTAGTTACCTGAGTCAATCTCCACAATATGATATGTCTTCAAAAATTCATTCTTTTCAATTTATTTCACTGACGAGAATTATTTAGAAAATTTCAAAAGATGACTTTATTTTATTTACTTCAAATACTTAATGACCCTGAGACTCTGTTTCATATATCCTTATATAGAAAGGAATCCACATCCAAGAGACCCAGAGATATTTTCCATAAGTCTATCAGGGTTTGGTGCAAATACTTGAGATGCAACCTCTGCATCTAGATCTCCCTTCATTCAGTTTTTCTCCCTTTTCCATTTTTCATAAACTTTCTGACCACAGTTACCTATTCACAGTGGCTGCACAGACATGGTATCTGGCTCTTCATCATTGGCACCCACCACCACCACACCGCCTGTTTTTCCCATTGGATGGTATTTATATGGAAACCAGTGATGTTGTTTTAAAGATGGTGCTCAATGTTTAATCTCCAGAGTCTCAGATATTCATCATCTACCTTTCATATAAAATTTACTGAAAGTAAGCCATGCTACTTTTCTGTCCCAAAATTCTCAACTCTGTTCTCCTTCCTGGAAACCTCATGCGTATTCCTGAAAAGAATGTGGTTTGCATTCTTTCAGGATGTCTGTGCTACAGGTTCAGTAAGTGATGCCCATGTGGAGAGATTCTGAAGATCCATTCGAACCAACTGATAACTGATAAAACAAGGCTTTCATTCTGATGAAGTTAAAGTTACCATATTATGTTCATTGTCACAAATAACCTACCGGTACCGGAATGTTGCCCAGACTAGTCCTGAATTGGAGCAACCTAATGGAAAAGATTAAAGAAAATCACAATAGAGATTGAAAGTATCAAATTGAATTGCAGCAAAAATTAAAAGTTACAGGAATCATTACTTTCTAGTTTAATGAGTACTTTAAGAAGAAATCTGCTCTAAAATTCCTTTGAGAAAAGAATGAGCATGGAAAACTAGAACTATAAAGACGAAAGAGAAAGGGTATGCAAGAAGAGATATATATAGAGAGAAAGAGAGGAGCATATAAGGGTTATGGTATATCAACAAAATTCTAACCATAAGCAATAGAATAATACTAGGATGATACCTGGATTTTGAAATCGGAAAACCCTGAAGGAAGAACAATATAATGTTGTTAGTCTCAAATCGACTAGACAGAGGTTGAATGTCTAAGAAACCAATTTCACGTCAATATATGTGACCGTGGAAATTGCACAAAATGACAAGCCAGTTCTGTTTTGTTGACCGATTAAATCAGAATTGTTTAGTGTACCTGGTTCGTTAAAATCATATGAGAGAGGAGGAAGTTATATATAGACAGAGAGATAGTATATATATATATATATATATATATATACATATATATATAATTAAAAAAAGCTTTTTTACTACATTTCATTTAAAAGATTTGGTGGTCTTTGATAAAAACACAACAGTATTTTCTTTTTTCAAACGAAAGAAGTCAGAGAAAGCTGAAAAGAATTACAGTTTAACATCAGACCATTTGTATCACTTTCATCCAGTTGAACATAATGAGGGCATTAGACAAAGTAATGATGCCAGATTCCTATATACATGTAAGTGAAAATGGAGAAACAAAATGTTCCATATAAATGTAACATAATAGAAACAGTGAAATTCCATTAATATAAAATGTATAACACGTCTTGTTTCAGGTCAATTAGGCATTAAAATAAAATAAAGTTTCCCTAGAAAGTGTTTTTTAAGAAAATCGGTTGAGAACTTTTAAGATATAACTAAGATTCTTCTAGAAGAAAAAATTAGCAAATTTCATACCAAATTTAAATAATTTTTCATTCTTCCTAAATGAAAAGCAATGTTAAGTCATAATTTCACTTTGAGATATCGGTACTTTCGTGCATCTGTTATTGGAAAGAAAATCTCATTTATATATAAAAATAATTATGTATGCGCGATTAATAATCCATAGAAGTATTTAAATCGGTAAAAATGAGTCGCATATTTGTCTGGTTTATCTGGCATAAAATCAACTGAATTTATGCTATTGAAAATTTGAACAAAATATTTGTAAACATACTCTTCCTTACATTAATATAATTGCATTTTCAAGATTTGAATTGAAATTTTTATAAAAATTAAATATTCTGATTCATATATCACTTAAATTTTATACAAATACTGTAAAATACCTAAAATTTGTGAATATTCATTAGAAGGAAGAAAAATACCTTCACTGTGTTAGAAATAATCACGTTTTGAGATGATAAATATGTAACCTCTATGAATAAAGCAGGGAATGAGGAAAGCATATCAGTATCTTAAAAAATACCACATCTTAAGAAAAAGGTAAATACAGATATTTTTCTGTACAGTTCCTTGTTTCATTTGCTCGTTCGTTTATTTGCTCTTTTAAAATTTAATTTTCCAACATTCTGTTTATATTACAAATTATCATAAATATTATATTTTAGGAATCACCGAAGAAGCCTTTGCTTTTTTTACAGCAAAATAAAAAAAAAAAAATACACGATTTGAAGCATTTTAATGTTTAACTTACCGTAACCGAAAAATATATAATTAGGACCCAATTTGATAGTTGAAGCAAACAGGTGTATCACTGGCGATAGTGATAATAAATATTAAAGAAAGCTGCTTCTTGCTTCGACAGACATGAGTGCTGTCATGGCTATGAAGAGACATACTTTCGTCCTCTTTTTAAAAGAAATTTTCTGAAACAACGTATACTCATCTTTTATTGAAGTTTCTTTTCTTTATACAGTACTGAAAAAAGAGTAAAAATAATTACTCTAATAGTCAATTTTAATGTAATAAAGAACGCTTGCAACCAGTAATAGTTTTCGTAGCTGCATGGAATGCCTATTATATGGATAAATTAAATATTAAAATTAATCAAAGTAAAATCTCATCTAATCGGATAAATTGGGATAAGAATTGGTCCGGGATGTTGAAAATCCGGTTTAAATGGAGAATATGGGGGAAAATAAAATAAAGTGATATTTGCAGAAAATAAATAATTTTTATATTGAAAAAAATCAAGCATGAATCCTATATGTAGAAGATATGACGTCATTTTTCTGAACAATCAAATTGTAAAATAAAAGACGTGTAACAAGGCCTACTTGAGAAACTCTGCTTAGCTAATATATGGTGTTTATTTCTGATTTTATATTAAATTTTTCTGCTTCTATCAAATAAAAGGAAATGTGGTTGTATGTATTAAGTAAAGTTAAAAATTGGAGGGAATAGATATGACCGAACCATTTCAAAATGACAGAATATTGAATTGTGATAATAATAAAGTTACAGTATTAGGAATGGTGGTAGCGCGCAGTTCGCTAAAGTCTTCTTGAAAGTCTGGTTGATTTGTTGAGATTAGGACCCAACGTCATTTAATTGATTAACTTTTGGAAGACCTGCTCTCATAGTATTACGGTAAGCGTATTCTTTGATATATTATAGAAGTTGTTCGTCCTCACAGCGGATAAAGATTTGATACCGGCGATGAACAACCCAATTTTTGGAGGATTAATAAATTCTATTTTGAAGTATTTGACTAATTTAATTACTTTGCATGCTTTTGAACTTAAGCTGAAGCATATATTTTGTGATAAGAATAACATTTAAGGTGACAGACGAGACGTACAAGAGGAATATACGTCACAAATTTAACTAAAGTTTTGTCCACTTTCCCCAAAATATTTGTTAAATCTTCTTCCATTCACTCTTTTTATCGTACTTTCATGGGTGTTAGAAGACTTCGGCAAAGAAAATAATTTTTCAAAGTAATATGGATGACATAAAAAAGTTGCAGATCACTTCTAAAAATAAATAAAAAAACGAACAAACAAAAATTATGTCGCGTAGACTGATCCGTTTTATTCGAAGATTTAAGTTAAAGGGACACAATTTAACAAGGCTATACTATAACGGAAAAAAAATTGTATTTATATATTTAAAAGAAATTCTGTAAAATTACTTGATCTAGTGACGCAATTCAAATTTAAGTTATTTGCTTTGCCTTAGATATGTAAATTATCAAGAATTATAGAAGTCAAGATTTTTATAATCTTTCAGATTATTGTATCCTTCTGAGACTTCACAATAACTAACAATTAAGTTCTCAGTTTACATTTAAATGAAGGAAATATAACACTTGAGAGAATTTTACTATGAAAAATTTAATAAAACATTGCACACACAAATCTATCACCTCATTATAGTAAACTAATTTTTTAATTCCAAGCGAAACAGGGTACAATAACTGGAGTAAACAGAAATTGGAATTTGTTGGTTGTTTCAATTTCAGTTTACTTCTTCGATTTTAATCGAGAAAATTGACTTTGTAGCATTAACTTAAACAACAATAAACAATAATAAATAAATAAAAGAAATATTGAAACATTTATCACATCTCTATCTCGTTAGTCAAATATAATATTATTGTTGCCACTAACATCATTATTTTCATTATTATTATTATTATTGTTGTTGTTGTCATCATCATTGGCATTTTTATTACTGTCATCGTGATATTGATAATGCAATGTGATAACCATCATCATTTTTTTTCTTAATGTTTATTATTGTTTTTACTACTCTCAAAACATTTATAATTGTTACTGTTAAAATGTTTATTATTATTATTATTGTTGTTGTTGTTAAAATGTTTATTATTAATATTGTTGTTGTTGTTGTTAAAACGTTTATAATCATCATTGTTAAAATGGTTTTTTTTAATTATTATTTTTGTTGTTGTCACCGTCAACATCATTGACATCATCATTATTGTCGTCATCATTATTTTTTTTTCAAAATGTTTATCATTATTGTTATTACTGTCAAAATGTTTCTTATTGTTGTTCTTATTTTCAAAATATTTATTTTTATCATTATCGTTGTTAAAATGTTTATTATTATTATCAATATTAGTAATTTGATTTAAATTTGTGAAATGTTTATATATCTTCTCTGTTATTTCATAAGCTTTATAAGCACAGTAAGTCAAATTCCAATAAGTTGAAAGGCAGATTTGGAAGGAATATAGCTACATTATTGAACATTAAAATAATCCACTTGAAATAGAAATCGCATGATAAATTATATTATTTTGAAAGGATGATATGAGAATGCTCTAATCTAATCCACAAAGGCCATTTAGTGTTCTTGAAGTCACTTGGTTAGTTTGGTCTCTCCTCGCACATAATATCTAGAGAGTGTGTTTTCATAACAGAGAGAATGAATTTTAATATGTACGTTTTGATTCTGATACGTATGTTCTGACAGTAAAAAAGTTTTTTATTACAGACTATAAATAGAATATCAAATAAGTATGCTAATTTGTAAATTTATATTGATAATTTATAACACATTTTTAAGGTAACTTTTGTTAGACGGATTTCAGAAAATAAATTACGGTGGAGCCAAAAAAAATTCATGAGGGGGAAAATAAAAAAAATCATGAATTATAATCAAATCTCTTGCAAAATAATTAAGAAGGACCATAGTCTTATGCTTGTGATATCTGAAATATGTTTCGCTTTTTGTAAACATAAAACATTCACTTTTATAACATAACATTTGAGTTTTTATATAAAATTATAGCTTGTAGAATTGTGTGCGTGAAAAATTGCACGATTTAATCTCTGAACAATAACGATGACAAATGGGTATCTTACATACTTTGGCATCTGATATTTGAACATTTTGAATGAAAAATTTATCCAAAAGAAATAAAAACTTTGAGTAAAATGTCCTCGTAGCAAAAGTAATTGATTTCGTGAAATTGAAAATAATTTATGATAGGTCTATCTTTTAATGACATTATAATATTGCGATTTTGAAATTGCATTTTTATATCCGATATTTCTAAATACTGTAATAGTTTTAAATATAGTTTCTACATCTTTCATAATTCATTCAATCAATCAATTTGAATATAATCGTTAAATAAAATTGGTGAGGATTCGTATTATCTAGAATATCAAAGAAAAAAAATTCTTCCGCATAGAACTGAATTATTATTTTTTACCCTTCATATAGATTTATTGACTTTTTAAACTTCTTAGAAAACTATTTCATAGATGAAAAAGTTTTGTCTCACAGTGATCCCTCACTTCTGGAAGACTTTTATATGGTTAATAGAAATTATTAGTCGAACAAGTAGGGCAGAAGTATTTCGTTTCAAAGGAAAAAAATAAATGTTTTTCTAAACATAAAATTTTTAAAGTACAAGAGCAAAAAAAATTTTTGGTGTTATCTTCTTTTACGTTCCAACAGTTTTAACGAAATTCTCCGAAATCACATAAACGTCGATCAAATTCTTTTGGAGAATTATATGATTTAGGTGAGAATTGTTTGAATTGGAGAATTATTTGCTTATTTCCTGATTCAATTTAATTAGTTCTTTCCCAACTGAAAATGCAAGAAATTATTAAAATTGAAATGGGTTGTAATAAGTTTTATAAATATAGCACATAAATTTAATCACAAATGCACACTCATTAAACCTTACTTAAGTAAGATTTATGAAAAAAACATTATAAATCATTTTATGATATTTTATGCAATAAAAATTGGTTTTTCTATTCATTACTTCGGGCTCAACACGAGTCAAGATGTCAAATAATAAACTTTGGCGTATTCCTCCTTTATATGATTGGTACAAGGGTAAAGACCTAGGTGCACTATTAGGTATTTGAAGAGGCAAAGACGAGCAGACTTCACAAATTGTTTATTGGCCATGTGAGGCCTATGGCATTCCTTCACGGCAGCAAAGTTTAAACCATTTGTCCCAAATGCTCATTAAGTAAGTTCTAACCGGATCATTTTGATGCTATGAAAAAGATGTTTTCGAAACGACAGAAAAAAGGTTGCATGAAGTAAATAATCCTTCCCCTATCATGATAATACTTTATAACGAAGTTTTATGGGGTACTGTTGTTACGCAAGCTGGCAGGGCATTGGACCCTAAAGCTTACACTCTAGCTGAACAGCCTATAGTAGTTTATCCCTTACGGAGACAACAACTTATATGGTACTGGGGAAATCTGATTTTTATGAATACTTTTCAATGGTGTTGAATTTTTCAAGGGCGAATAATAGGATAGACTTGTTATAACCTTGTCCCCAAACCTTGTTAAACCATTTGTTTCCAATACTCGTCAAATCAGTCTTCACCAGACCATATTGATTCTTGTATGGGACTCAGAAAATCTGATCTGTATGAATACTCTTCAGGGGTTCTGGATTTTTTTGAGGGTGAGTGACACGATAAACTTGATCTAACCATATTTGGATCCAGAATAACTAGAACAACTGCATCGAAAATAAAAATGTCATATTATCAAAAATTATGCATACCATATATGTGTAAATGAATTTAATTTTGGGATATAAGCAAGAAACAACAAGTGTTCCTCAAAACCCAAACAATTAAATAAGTCAAATGAATTTCATTAAGACTTACACGTACTAAGAAATAACAATTGCATTTTACTGTATCAATTAAAATAACGTAGCATGCATTCTGAGCAATTATCTATACAAACGATTGAAAAAAAATTCCCTTCATTTCCTCTGACTTCAATTAAATGTAAGTAAGCAACATTTTTAAATCAAGTTTTTTTTATTTAAAGGTAGACTAAAAGACATTAAAAAGTATTTTTAAATGTAAAATAATATGTCGAGTAGTGCCTCATGCTAGGGACACACCAATTAAAGAGACAATTCTATGCTCTAATTTATAAAAGCTTAAGGTACTTAACAAAAATATTTAGATATTTACCAATACTTCTTTTATATAAGTATATATAAAAGAAGTATTGACTCCTCAAGCTTTTATTTTGTATAAAAAATTCGTTTGTATACTTTTTAATTCACCTTGGACAAAAATCTTGATTTAAAAATTTCCCTTACAATTATATAGCTATTTTTAGTTTAATAATTTATGACTAAAAATTAATTATGTGATTTTATACGTGTAAAATTTTGCACTCAATTCGATGTTGTTTTTACACCCCCCCTTACACACTCACCCATATATATATATATATATATATATATATATGGGTATATATATATAT
>BMAW01018421.1:12589-30301 GCA_019974015.1 Nephila pilipes | reverse complement strand
ATAATTTTACGCTATGGAGTATTAATTTTTTTTTATTTCGTTAAATATGCTTTAAAAAGCATTGTTAAAAAATACATTTTAAGATTTCTAGCAGAAGAGTAAAATACATGTTTTACAATAGTAGACATGTTTTAGATTCAATTTTCGAAAAGGCTTACAAAGTCGCAAAATAATGTGCATTTCGTTAAAAGGAAACATACGCAACAGTGAAAAGTAAATGCATCGATGATATGTCTAAAGCTCATTTATTATTTGGATATTGACGTGACCGCTTAGTAAAAGCCAAAAATGAGTTTCTGTAAACGTGCTGATAGCTGGACGAGCTGAAAAACACTAACGGGAAGGAGATCGGAATACCTTGTGACGGAAGCTCTACCTGGAAGAAATCGGAGTTACTTCTTGCAGTGGTTGGAATTTTCGCTGCAGTTTTCTATATCTTGGAATTAATTTTTAAGTCTTTAACCAATTTGGTTCCCACAACCTCTTTTAAATTAATTTAAACTGTTTAGTTTAATTTAAAAGTGTTTTGAATTAAAATTTACTATCCTAGTTTGGTTGTCATCTTTGTTTCTATACAACCCTAATCGGATGTATTTGACGCAATTAATAGGATACGAATTCGTGTCTAATCGGCTGATTGTTGTAAAGGTAGGCATTCGCTAACCCTTTGGTTGTTTCGAATGAGCCTAGTTCGCTTTCGAAAAGCGCATCATAATAGGCGATGACGATATCAGCTCAAATTAAAATTTTTGATGCAAATGGTTACACCAAATATCTACTCGCAGAGAGTAACTTTTCCAGAATGTGAACTCCACAGTAGACTAGTGATCATGTTCGCAGATTCATTGCTGTTGGTTTTCGAAAAGTAGTCGGTTTGAGCATTGAGGCTATTAAAGACACCAGAGTGTATCCGAGGCTGATGCACGTAAAATCTGTAAAGGTCTAAACTCCACCTTTTGGCATGATGTGGAAATAAGGAGAGTGAGTACTTGATCATTTATCGTCCTCGTCTCTTTCTCGAGGCTCAAATTTATGAGGTTCATTGCGAAAATCCCTCTTGTTGCTTTTATTGCGATTTTAACTAACCAACCAACTCGAAGTTGCTTTAACAAGATGAGTTCGTTGGCCTGTATTATCTTCGTTTTTTCTATTACAAATTATACCAACTAGAAAAAATTAGTTACTTTGATATCATACAGATGAAAATATGGGTCTCGAGAGAATTTGAAGAGAAAATAAGTGTTGATTTTCCTAAACATCAAGTGATTAATTCGTGTTAATGTGTGTGACCTCTCTCTAAAAATTTTCTGCAATATCTTTTTTGTTTTTGTGAAATTGAAACACCAATTTCTGTTATGTAGATGTATAAATTAGTTACGTGTAGAGAAATAGGACATTGCTTTCGATACTCTAAGACTGAGAAACTATTAAAATAGAAGTCCATTCTTAAGAGATTAAACTGGATTTTTAAAAGAAGATTTCAGGTGAAGAATTTTATATAAAAAGTAAAACTTGCTTATTGGAATCTGTAGACCATCATTCGAAATTGTGGAACTTAATAAAGTAAAATTACTCTAAGGAATTTTTAGTTTTTGTAAAGAAAAATATAAAAACAAATATATAATCCATAAAATATATATTATGGAATGCAGCAAAAATAAAAAATAATAATGTTACTAATAAATATTAAATCAAAATACTAAAGAATGTGTTTACGTGCCAGATTGTTGGAACTAAGAGAAATGAATTCGCCTATATATTTATGCATTTCATTAATGAATGTATTTAATGCGAGCATCTATCTGTGAAAAGTTTCAATAAATAAACAAGAGCATGTATTTTTTCTTTTCTTTCCTATTATAGCTTTCAAGAATAGAAAATTAGTTTGATCTTATTGTTGCATATATTTTTTTCATTAAATTTCAATAAAAATATACAGCAAAAAAAATCCATGAAAATATTTTCCAGAATATTGATCTCAAACGCACAATTTCAAAGACAACAGCTTTCAACATAATCTATCAAAAGCAGAGGAGAAACTTATAAAATAAGACGAAGAAGTCAGTTCATATCATATAATACGAAAGATTGGTTTCTTAATTTACATTTATATATCAAGCGTTCTTCAAAGACGAAGACGCATTTTAAAACAAAATGTTTGTTAATCGTTTGGAAAATTGTTTGATATTGACCAGATACCAAACACTAATTATGGGGGGAAATATATCAATCAGTTTTCAATAAAAATTGGTTATGAGTATTTATAAAAATAGAAATTCGATGTAATTTG
The DNA here is from genome assembly GCA_019974015.1 of Nephila pilipes. NCBI lineage: Eukaryota > Metazoa > Arthropoda > Arachnida > Araneae > Nephilidae > Nephila > Nephila pilipes. Next base: position 28,011 of record BMAW01018421.1, on the reverse strand, counting down.
TTCGCTACATTCTGCAGACATAGAAAATTATATCAAAAGTTTAATTTCCCTCTATAAAGAGTAAAGATAACGCCGGCCATGTGTTAGAGACCACAATCAATAGACAAATAGTCCATACAAAAAAGCCTGCATCAGCTTAATTTGGAAACTGAGCAGGTAATCATCAAAGATAAATTTAGTAACGATACTTGATTTCTAGCAATGGTGCAGGAACCAGATTCAGATCTGAGCCATAAACCTGCTTTCATTCATTCGCTGCATTCTGTTAAAGTTCAGTCCGTAGGTTACATACAAAGATAGTCAGCAGATGAAATCTACATGCAATCCTACATTTATTCACGAAACCTTAAGAAAAAATGAACGAAGTAATGTGAACATCATTCTTTTTCTATACATAGATCTCGATAATCACTAAAATTGAAATGATGTCCCTTGTCAAAAACAACCTTTCACTCTGTTACCTGCCAAGTCCACAGTATTCATCAGTTCAGCGCGTATGATCCTGGAGACTTTAGAAGCGCGTAATCATGGAGCAGAACCAAACACTCCACGATCAGTCTTTTGTTCTTGATGGACTTGCGTAGGCTTCGGATTGTCTCGCAGTACTATTCGGAGTTTATGTTTCTTCTGTTCTCGAGGAATTCAATTAATAGGAGATATTAGATGGCGAGCAAAACATTGCTAGCTGAAGCCACGTCTTAGAATATTTTAGAAGGTGACGCATGCTTTCTCTGCATGCTGCACCACTTTTATTCTGTTTCTTAGCGAGGGCACCTACTCTCCCACCCTCGACGATCTTCTACAAGAAAGCGGGGTCTTCATGACAGCAAAACAGATGTTGAAGTGCAAGTTTCCATACTCAGTTCATTTCAATTACCGGTGACATGTTTCGGTATCCACTGCTAACACATTCCCAAAACACAACCTATCGTGAACAATTGTCTACACTCTTCCAACAATGATATCCACCTTCACCGCCAACAATTGCATATGACACGCCGATGACTTCTCAATTGATCGCCCACCTTGACGATCAGATCGACAGAGATGTCTGTGTTTGCCTGGGCTAGTCTCAGTTCATCAAACAAACTCTCAAGTGTTGCACGAAACAGACACTACATTTACTCAATTACTTGTTCGGCATACAATTCTTCTTGTATACAGTCACCATCCGGTGATTAATAGCGACTGGCTTATAACTTTCCACTATCAAAAATCGAGTAATGCATCGCTACTCCTCAACTGTCGAGTTTTGTAATGGGAGAGTCATCTTGTTCTCTCACGCACTGCAGCGTCATTTGGACGACACTCTTTATAAAAGACTCTGCTCCCTCCTGTGCATACGGGTGCCCGAGCATCTGGCAATCCATGCTGGAAATTCCATTCGCACCCCTAAATGTCTGACTAAGCTCTCCCATAGTGGTAGGGGCGCAAATATGTTAATGGTAAAGTTGTTACGATGGTTCGTACATTTTTTATTTGTACCCCTGTTGTATATGTATATATATATATATATAAAATATATCAATATTTTCAAGATTTCGGTCTCGCATTAATTATAATAACAATCCTAAGCAATTGATCATGATTAATCAGTACTATGTACAAGAATACAAGGTATAGTTCTTAAAAATGTTTTAGGTGAAAAGTTGTCAATTATTGAGGAAGAGGAAAATGTGCCAATAAAAGCTTAAACACATTCCGGGGCCTGAACGCAAAAGATTTATTATTAAGCTATTCTATGGATCAGGGACAGCGTATTAACGAATAGCCATTAAGATATGTCATGGTAGGGATAAAGACAAAAGAATCCCATTCAAAATCAATTATTCTTTAAGGATTGGTTGATCTTTATATATTTTAAAATTTTTTTTGTTAAACGTTTCATGGAATTTTTTTTTTCGAAAAAGTAGCTGATTTACATATTATAAAATTAATATGAATGACGATGAATTTATTTTTAAAGTTAACATATAAAGTTATGATTTAACGCTATTTCTTTACATTGAAAAAAAAATTCAAATAGATGCAGGAACTTATTAATATATATATATTTATATATATATATAATATTGCTCTTTTTTAATTAACTCGGCTATTCGTGGTTCATTTAAACCCAGGTTTAGTAAGTATGAACCTGACTACCATAGGAGACCAATTGAGTCAGACACTTCTTACACTTTTTCTGAGTTATGTATGTCTTAAAAATAAGCAGTTACAGAAATGACAGCTAAACATGCAATCAAGTCTTGTTGTTAAAGCTCATTCTTTAAATGTATCTAATAAATATGGTTAAGATCATTGTTACTACTATATATTATTAAAATTAACTACGACAGATCATTCGAGCAAAGAAATAATATTCATTATTTAAAACGATAATAGAACTCATATATATTTGCGAGTCAATGATGTTTCGTTTAACACCAGGTCGAATAGTATAAAACAAACAGCTCTCTCACATTCCAAGCGAGAAGAGTTCCATCTTGTAGCGTTAAAATAATCCTCTAAGGTTTAATACAAAAGAAGACAGAAGACTTTAAAATAATTAATTAAAAAAACACAAATTAAGTCATTTTTTTTTAAATTTTATTTTCAAAGCATCAGATGAATACAATTTCCAACTGCATATCCAATAGCCTATCATGTAAACAATCTTATGTTTCAATGTTACAAGTAAATAATTTATGAGATCTCCTTCGAGCATGGGAATAATTACAGAAATGAATAGAATACCTTTTTAAACTTCTTGAACAAAAGTGTTTTCATTCGTCTTTTCCCTAAAAAAATATTTATAAATATTAAACACATATTTCAGCAAAATACAAATCCTTTGTAAATTTTTCTGGTCTGCTCATCTTTCTTAGTGAATATATTCAGTCATATGAATATACTTTTCCAAAATGAATTAACGTGTCTTGACGATACCTAAAATGTAAATTGGAAAAGATTTTCATGTATGAGAAAAAATATTAAAAAAATAAAATTTTCAACGTTTAAGAAGTGAACAATTTTTCAGTGAAATAGTTTGGAATTTTGACAAAGTAAAAAGATCATAGATGCAAGGCTCTCGTACAACATCATTAGTAAGAATTATTTCATGGAACTCCAAGAGGATTTAAAATTATTATGGGAAACTCATATCAAACATCAATTTTCATGGAAATATTTAGAAACTTAAAATTTTAAAATTTTTTTGATTTATTTTATCAGCTAGCTAAGGGCAGAATATAGTCGCTTTCTGTTCCTTTAACAGCACATTTTCGTTTTGTCAAAGATATAAAAAAATTACTAGATTTAGAAAAGCTGAATTGGATAAATAAAAAAATTAGTTAACAGTAATGCTTCTTCTTTAAGCTAATGCAGTAAATTAAAGAAATATATTACATCAACTTAATGGACCAGAAATTATCATCTTGAATGAAATTTGAAATGTTTCTCTCTTGTATTGCTAGAGATTGACGGAATTACTATTATTAACACCCCAAACTGCTATTATTTTAGTCTGATCATTTTTGGCATACCGTTTTCTTCAATTTTATGTATATTTTTCTGAAATATATTCAATTTAAAAACCCTATTTATTGTTTGCATTAATTTTAATTGCATGCAATTTATTTTATTAATATAATGCGTAATTGAACCAAGTATTTAAACACGAATTTATTTTAAATGATAAATTTAATAAACGTATAATAATAATATAAATTTTTAATAATCTAAACATTTTAAAGAAACATTTTTAATAACCAATGAACTGCATTACTAACCTTTGAAAGACATGAAATAAATCAAAGAAAAAACGGATAGAAAGAATTACACATTCGTCAGTTACACTCATCCCTCAAATAAATATTATCGGACATATTCTGTAGATATTTGTATAGAATTATTAAAAATTATAGTTATTGATAAAACTGAAACTATGTATAACTAATTAATATACACTCATGGACAAAAAAATTTGAGCACGAAGAAATAATTGAAGGATCGTAACGAAATTTAGCATGAAGGTACATGTCGTTAAGACATGCAAATGATTGGAACTGCAGCGTAATTGCATATTACGTATAGCCGGTAAAGGGCGTTTAACGTCATTTTCCGTGGAGTATAAAACAGTAAACAAAGCTTGTGTGAGTATGCTAAATCGTTTACAAAGGAAGAGCTAAGGTAGACATGCCATTACGCCGCATTCGAAGACAATATGAGCAGCTGTCGCAGTTTGAGAGGAGGAGAATCATCGGCATGATGAAAGCAGGGTGGTCAACTAGGCGAGTAGCTCGTCATTTAGGCCGTTCTGATTGTGTTGTGAGAGATGTGTTGGGACCAGTGGACCCGAGAGATATCATTTACACGAAGATCATGCTCAGGACGCCTTCAACAGACTATCGTCGAAAAGATCGCCACACTTTAAGTAATGCAAGCGTTCAGCCAACTGCTTCATCGGCCGCCATCCAGGCAAAGGTAGCACCATCACTAGTGCCCCCTGAGTCTTCTAGAACCATACAAGGCGCCTGGCTGAAGGACATTTGGGATCTCCGTGGCCATTATGTGTGATGCCCTTGACGCCCACCCATCGACGCCTCCGTTTGGAGAGGTGCCACGCACGAAGAACCTGGACTGCAGCGGAATGGAACCAGGTCGTCTTTAGCGACAAATCCAGATTCAATCTCAGCAATGATAATCGTTTTCGTGTGAGGAGACCCCGTGGAGAACGCCTCAATACTGCCTTTGCTTTACAGCGAAAGTAGTAGATCGGCGATAAATTCTTTGTACAGTGAAACTTTTATCTCGTAATTTTTAATACATCGCTCTTAATTTTGATTCGTCATGGAGAATACAAGTGTGATTTACATTTGTATAATTCCTTCATGTAATGTGTACTAACTGCCTCTTTCTCTGATTGCTTCATATACATAAAAGTTTAAATAATGTTATGTATTTCATATTGAAAATATGCTTCTTTCATAAAATAACACTTCGAATAACTTGCTTTAAGAAGTGTGATTATTTTTAAAATAAAATTATAGATTCCTTCAGTTGTGAGTTATATTTAAAAAAAAGTAATAACTTGAAAATTGTGAAATAGCTTAAGGTACAGAGTGCTTATAATTAAAGTTACCCTATTCAGACCTCTCTAGAAACGGTCCTGTTTATTGAATTTTGATGAATCTTGATATATAAGTTACATGGACCAAGGGAACATGCTTTTTGAAATAAAAAATTTAGTTCAAATTTTGAGCATCAGGGGTAATTTTGACACCTAAAGAACGTCAAAAAATCTATCAGAATCATTAAAATTTATTCACTTACAGAATGTGCTGCACAATCAACAAGAATGAAATTTAATAATATGCTATATTTTAAGGATTCAAAAAAATAAGTTCTGTTTATAAAATATATCAATTCTGCGAAGAACTACTATTAAAACATGAAGCAGTTACTACTCTCTTTGATAATTGTAAATAAAAAACATTCATTTCGAATCTTATAAAAGCTGAATGTCACCTTTACCAGAAATACGAACTACATCCTTTAAAAAATAATCCTCAGCCTATGCTTTTTTCTCGGAAATTGCAGTGCAAAAGTTTGAATATATGTGTGATTATTCGATTTTTAAATTCGTAATATTTCGCAGGAAAACACGAAAAATATTTGTCCCTTACTTTGCTCCAAAAAGATTACCGTGTGCGTTAAACCAGGATTCGTTTGACACTACTGATTAACAGCAAGATTGGTATCTGCTCTAAAACAAATACACGGATTCATGCCTCTACATATTGTTTTAGTTTTTAATGGTAGTCACTGTTGATTAACATCACACTAAGAGGTAAAGCACGGGTTAAAGGGAAGAATGTATCTAAACAAACAATTTTCATCATCATACAGTAAACGACAGAGACTGAGAGGAGGCGATGAACAGCTAGATGGCGCTGTAAATGAAATCTTAAAGCACCATATAGTGGTTCACAGCTTGTTCTCCGCCTGTTTGTTGTAAAGTAAAAATTGCTTGCTTAAATATTTTCTGTCACTCTTTAAATTGTTGCTAATGCCAAATACTTTACAATATTGTGTTTTCTCATAGGCGTATTGTTTATGATTGTATCACAAATACGTACATTTAAATTTTATTCTAATTTTACTTTCACATCATTCAGGACGAATCCGACTGCATTAACTAATTATATATATCATAATTCTTAAAATAATTTAAGGTTTAAATTAAAAGAATTTTTCGGCAAACTTTACACTCCCGGCGCCTCATGTACGCATTAAGGCCATTAACGCCACTATCTCCCTATACAATTTTTATTTCCTTCAGCGTTTTGAATTGCGTGTTTTCACACATCCTCGAGGAGAAATAGGATTACAACATAAATACCACTATTTTTTCTAAATAATAGGCAGATGTAGAGCTAAAGTAAAGCACACACACAAATACAAAATTCTTTTCGAAAAGTGGTAACGACGCAACAGGACTAAGTACTCCCGAAATCTATGTCATAGCTATATACGTAATTATTAATAATAATATCCAAATTTCACTAAACACTGGAACTTTAAAATATACTTTTTTTGGTTTAGTTTTTATTAACTTCACACAGGAAACAACACGAAGACTATTGGAAACAGATCTCTTAATTTTGAGCCTCGGTTAAGTGATGAGGACAACATCCGAGGTGGCACCCCCTCTCCTATATTGCACACCACGCCAACAAGAGGACTTAGAGCCCCAACAAATTTAACAGGTATCAACCCCGACATCACGAATGGTCTTTAAAGGCCGAGGCTCGAACCCGCGACTGAACGAAAACTGCCGGTCATGAAACCAAAACCATGAACACTAGGCTGAAAATATGCTTAAAGTAGAATTCGTTTAAAAGCAAATAATATAAAAAAAAATGTTCATTGTATTTTACATTGCTGTGTTTATAAATTCTCCAAACTCATGAAAGTTGTTTTGAAAGTTAATTATTTTATAGTTTTTAATATTTCTTAAAAATATATCATTCTTTATATAGTTACTTTTTTTAAATGTAGCTCTTTTCTGAACAGATTCACAATTTAATTTAAAAGTAATTACAGTTCTTAAAACTCGTTATCCGAAGAATTATTTCGAGAAACACGGATTTAATAAAAAATTTAGCGTATTATTTAAGATAAGTACGAAAATAATTTAAAGATCAAAAAACCAATGTCACATTAAAGACGTCAATTTCACTTACATTTACCCTAACGAATTCAAAGTAGGGGAATATTTTAATAAATATCGCAATGAAAAGTTGGTAACTCTCGACAAGGATATTATACTGGCTTTTCATAATTAGCGTTTTCCGATGTAGAAAACGCCTTAAATTACCATTGGGTAATGTTTTAAAGCGATTTTTGAATGTCAACCACTGTTTGGGTGGTAAAATATATAATTCACATTGTATAATAAAGAGTGGTTTGTGCGAATGGAATTTTAAGTAATTTGTTGCTTTTATTCTACATATGAAGAATGTCATACACGGACTTAAATGTTTAAAACTTGTTTTCTTGATTTTATGAGCTAGTTTGTTACAGAATAATGTTTTCTTTCCTTTAAGAGATCATTATTTCTAGTGAGAAGTTTTTAAATAACTGATTCTAATACACAATAACATTAAAAAGCGTATTTGTGGCCCAGTTAAAAGTATTACACCTATAAGGAAACATAATATTTTTAAGTATTTAGCATATGCAGGGGGATTATAATTAAAGTTATTATATAGAACTACTACGTGAATTAACCAATTTAATAATTAGGAAATCAATGTCACATGAAAGACGTAAATTTCACTAACATTCTCTCAAACGACTTCAAAGTACAGTAATCTTTAACTAAATAGCGCAATGAAAGGTTTGCAACTCTTGAAGAGAACATAACACTGGATTTTTCATAATTGGCATTTTCCGAGAAGGAAAACGCTTTAAATTAACATTATACAATCCTTTAAAGTGATTTTTTAATGTCATCCACGTTGACGTTGACGTTGAAATTCCATGGGCGCCAAGAGCGCGGAGCTCTCCACAAGCCCAAATCTGGTATTTATTAAGTCCTTTGGATAAAATGGAAATTTACATTGTGGAGAGGAATTTCTTGCGGATGAGAGGGTAAAATTTTGGAGAGTAGAGATGAAAAGTTCTTTAGAAATGAGCTGATTGATGAGCCCAGCATAGCTGGCACCATCTGTTTAGCAGTTAATGAGTATGTACTTGAAAAATTGGAAGTTCCATGAGGGAAAAAGTTGATCTTGCGATGGGTGAGGAGAAACGACTGCGATTGGCTGCATTATTCTTCAGAGATATCCATAAGCGCTTCTAAGATGGCGAATTTTTTGTTTGCTTGTCCTTTTGTATTTTGAATTTTATGGAGATTTGTAAGCAGTCCTGGAATGATTGAGAAGATTTCGGCAAGAGCTTTGAGTTGTTCGATAGCTTCAAAAATGTTGTTGAAAGGATTTTTCTGGTGGCTTTTTGCATTATGTTGTGGGATTTTCTTTGAATTTTTTGATAAATCTGGGTTTTCGTCCGTTTGGGGCGCCGTCTGTTGGTTTGATTTTAAAGCATTTGCAAAAGTGTAGTCTTCACGAACATTATTTGTTTTAGGTGTGTTGCTTTTAGTAATTGATCCTTTTGGAGGTTTGGGATAGAGTTTGCATCCTCCGTATGAGGCGGAGTGTCCAATTTCGTTGCAGTTAATACATTTTATTTCTTTAATTTTTCCTTCGATGTTACAGTCTCTGGTTGCATGGGCGCCTGAGCATTTTAAGCATCTGGGGATCATATGGCAATTATCTGAACTGTGATGAAAAAGATTACAGTTGAAGCATTGAGTGACTTTGTTACTTCGGTATTCGTCAACTGTAATAGACATATAGCATATGCGGTTAACTTCATAGATTTTCTTACTGGTTTCGTTTCTAGGTAGTGTTATTAAGAATATTGGAAGGGGAATTTTTGTACGCCTGTTTGTAAGTTGATTTATCCTGATTGGGTCGAATCCAAGTTCAATTAGTTCTTCCTGAATATCATGGATTTCAGTATCTCGCGGTAAACCTTTAAAAATAATTTTCAATGGACGCAAAATTTTTGGTTGAATGACGTAATATTCATAAGTCTTAGTGGATAATAGGTGTGAAAGTTTTCTATAGTCATCTAGCGTATCGGTATATAATTTAATGTACTCGCCGGAAAGACGAGTTCTTAGTTTAGGTAATTCATGACTAATTTCTTTGAGGTGTTGTCTATAATTTTTGCTTACTTTAAGCATAATTGGGGGAGGTAAATTTTTTGCTTTTACAATTTTGGGAGTTGAATCTGAATCTTGATCTTCATTGTTATCTGGGGGTGTAACATCGTCTGATAGTTGTTGGAATTGATTTTGAGTAGGTAAAATTAAATTAGAAGAGGAGGTCAGTGTAGGTTTTTTACATGTTTTATTTTTAGGGGGGGGTGATAAAACCTTGATTATCTTTACGTTTCATAGGGAGGATATTTGGGGTGGAATGGATGGGGCAGCCAGCAGTCGCGCAAGGCGCTAAAGTAGCATACTCACTTTCCAGTCGTTGAAGCTTGTTTTCGTATCCTTCGATATTTTTCTGCGTTTTGATAAAAAGTTAATCATTTGAATCTGTGCCACGAAATTTAAGTTGGACCAGGTAAGATGATTGTGCTTCTTTTCTGGTGGAGTAGGAGGCAATGTCTTTTTCAATTCTTTGTCGTTTTTGGCATGGAGTTTTTTCGTCTTCAGATCTGGAAGAGAAGTTCGATGAGGTATCTTCATTAGGTTCCGAGTTATGTTGATGGTCAAAATTCAAGTCCATGGTCGGTAAACAGTTGTCAGAAAGAAAAAGTAGCAAGAAAAATATGCGGTGAGCACTAAAAAGTGCTATTTGAGCCGTTAGAGTAACCAAGATTATGCGTGCAACCTCACTCCAGCTACCAGCCTTTATTCCCAATGTCATCCACTGTTTCAGTGGTAAAATATATAATTCACATTGTATAATAAAGAGTGGTTTGTGCAAATGGAATTTTAATTAATTTGTTATCTTTATTCTACAGATAAAGAATGTCATACACGGACTTAAATGTTAAAAACTTGTTTTCTTGATTAAATGAATTAATTTGTTACAAAATAATAATTTTTTTTATTCCTTTAAGCATTCATTTTTTCTAATTAGAAATTTTTAAATATCTGATTTTAATACTCAATAAAATTGAAATTACCTATTTGTGATCCAACTAAAAGTAATACACCTATGATAAAATGTAATATTTGGAAGTATTTGGCATGTACAGGGTGATTATAATTAAAGTTAAAATTTCAAAATGCTGGAAAAAAAAATAACTGATCAGAATGACGTCAAATTTGAACGGAATACTATTGAAGAATGGGTAAGGCGTATGACATAATAAAAAATTTAATTCCAAATTTCAGCAACAGATGATTCTGTAAACATCATAATTTAAAAAGGGTTCGATTACAAATCACAAATGAATCGTAAAAGAACGACTCAGGTGTAAGTTACTCGTTAAACCAATTGTTCTGTTCGGTGTGCATGACTGCACAAGTTTAATATTCTTGGTCAAGTAAACCCATCCACCACGGCAAGGTCATATCACATCGGATGGGAAAAATTGGTTTTTAATTCTCCTGAGGCCAAAAACCGCATAAAAAGCAAATCAAATCGGTTTTTTAATTTCGTGAGAATGGAGCAAAATATGATTTCGTCGAATCAATTTTTTTCCTCACTCTACCAGATTGCACTCCAAAAGAACCTGTCTTTTCAAATTTCTCAATCATTTTCTCCAGACTATTGACAGTCATCGGTCCAAAGCGAGAGTTAGCGAACTTTCTCAGACGCAAATCGAGGCAAAGCTGTGTACCAGACATTTTTACAACTACCGAAATGAGTCGTACGCAGGACAGGTAATTTTATTTACATATTCTGACACTTTCAGTACAATCTGTTGCTAAAATTTGGAACTATTTTTTATACCATATGTTTTCCCATTCTTCAATAATATTCCGTTGAAATTCACGTTATTCTGATCGGTCGTTCTTTTTTTACAGCGTTTTGAAACTTTAATTATAATCACCCTATATTTGTTTCCTTTACACTTAAGATGGGTAACGTGATATAGGGAATAAAATATTTAAAACATGTGTTCTCATTTTTATGAGCTAATTTGGAGCAGAATATTGTTGTTTTGTATACCTTTATACGAACATTAGCTAGCATGAGTATTTATAATAATTTATTTTAATGTTCCATAAAATTCAAATGCACATATTTGTGACACTATTAAGAGCAATACACCTATGAGAAAATATAATATTTCAATGTATTTGGCATATACTTAGTGTTTCGACTCTCAGGGACAACAATTTAAGGTATCATAGAAAACATCTGAACAATCCATTTTCCACATATAATGAATGCTTAGGCAGAGAAAAAGCGCTGTATGCTTTCAGATACGGCGGCGTCTAGAGGTCTACCACTATTTGCTCTCCGCCTCAGCATTCATTGTATAGTGAAATTTGCTTGTTTAGATGTTTTCTATAACCCCTTACATTTTTGTCCGAGTTTCAAAACACCCTTTATATTCATCAGTAATTATATACTTTCAAAACGTTTCCTGTCAATAAGGAAATCAATCAAAAAGTATATTTAAACTCCCATCTATTTACCTTTTGGATTTCATGAACGTAACTTGAATCCTACCAAATTACAACATTTCACCTCCAATTTATACTTACGTATTTATTTGAATACCCTAAGATGAAACGAAAAAGCCTGTATTGGAGAAATTGGCTTTCGTAGCATTCTTAAAAATGTTCTTATGTGTATTACAATTAATCTTTGTAGTTTATTTAAGACTTTAAATAATATTTTTAAATATTTTCTAGAATTGGGGGAAGGAATCTAATTCCAAACTAATATTGAAAATTATTTGCTCTATCAGTGCACTTGATTTCGTTCAAAAAATTCCATAGGATTAATTTTATTTCACGAACCACAAATGAATACTAAGCAAGGTATAGATATCTAATATTTCCCGTTCTTTACCTAAGCCTTGCCTTGCTGACCAAGGGAAACGAGATGGATTAGTGAAGAGATTAGAGGGAAAACAAAATCAATTAAATAAATTGGACTTGATCATGCTATATTTTCTTTGCGCGAAACTGTTTTCTAAATTTACATGTATAAATACATCCGTAAATAATTTTATATCCATATCAATTCTTCAGAAAATAACTACGATGGTCTTTTTCAGAAGTAGTTACTGTCTCAATTCTAGATAATTCAGGAAATTATCGCCTTAAATTTGAAAAATTTGAAAGTAAGCAGGTCCCAACTCCTGCTTCCTATGTGCAGCTTGAAGTTGTAAGCGTTTTGCCTTGTATATTTTCGTATATATTATAGATGTAATTTTACTTTCTCATGATTCAGGGCGAATCCGATAGCATTGACTTACTAAATATTACATTTCTTTAAATAATTTTTAGAAATTTGATGATAAATATCATCAGCGGTTCGCAAAAATAAGAATTAAACTACAGTAAGAAATTAAAATTGGCGTTACAATCGAAATTAAATCGTATATTACAACTTCAATTTTGCTCTTACTGATCGAGGAACTAAAGAGTTGCGTTCCTAGAGCAAATGAGTGGATATGAAGAAAATACTACCGCTAATTTAAATTGGTTTTAAATAATCCATTCTAAAACACATCAATTCTAGAATGGGGAACTTATTTTTTGGAGGGGTAGTAATTAGTTGATAATTTATATGATAAATATTTATTTCGACTGCTTTATTTACTGTTGAACTTTCTCAAGAACGAAAACATTGACTGGAAGATATCACGTTGCATTTATATCTAAGCCACATATTTTACTTCTACGAACAAGATATAACCAGAAGACGCAATCTCACTTCAGAGTTGGAAAAGAAGTATTCTTTTATTTCTGTTTGTTTCCACATGGAAAAAAGTAGCCCGCATTATAGTATTTATGACTTCTGAGGAGTACATTTCTCAGTTATTTCATGTGATATAAGTTTAAGCAAAATTAATACGCAGATAATGTCAAATGAGATAATTTTATAAATAGGAAAAATATTTAGGTTTCAAGCTAAGAAATTTTTTTTCTGCGAGTTTTATCCTCACGGTATCACTTTAACACATATTTATGAGTCGTACCACTATTTCTGAAAACAGTTTTCATTGCGTCAAAAGACTGGTATTGTGTGTGTTCTTTCTCAAAATGATATCATATTGCACTCGTTAAATGGCTGCTAGTGAGATTCTGAATTAAAACTTACAATACGAAGCAGTGTTCTAACTCTGGCTTTTAAACATTTGAGGCAAACGATTTCGGGTTATACTCCCAAGAATTTATTCATCTATACGGTGCAGACCAAACGATTTGAAAAATTCTCTTTCAATGCCAAATACTCACTTAATCCTGGAAATCTATCGATAAAAAATTTATCAATAGTGTCGTCTGCTAATCTTATAGCGTTTTTTCTTCTATTGATTTTGATGAAATTTTACTCTCTGAACCTTCAAGATTAGGGAAAATTCACTGTTCAAATAAAATTTTGGAAAAATGCTAACATTTCAAATACGTTTTGTGTAAATTGGAATTATTTAGCATAAAGCAGCAGTAAATATATTGTTTTATCTGAAAGTATTAAACTAAATTGATACAATATATTTATTATAATATGTGTTTATAATGCAAGATTTAGCAGGTTTTTTTTTTGGTAATAAGCATATCGATGTCTCTACATTGTTCGAAAAGAATATTAAATAAATGTAATTTATATATTATATATTTTTTGAGTCAATTCATATCAAGGACGGGTACTGACCAGAAATCCAACAACCAAAATACAGAAAAAATTCAGAATCTGCTTAAAATTATTAAGACTTTGTCTGTACCAGAAACAGTCTTGAGTTTAGTATATCGCAATAGAACCTTTCGGTATAAAGAACTCATTAACAAGAAATTGAGTGATATCATCAGGTTTGATGTAATGTAATTGATAATCAGTTCTTTAATTAATGTGGAATAACAAAATTTTGAGGAAATAAAATCTTCCGTTTTATTCTAGATTGGAATATTTTTTCACAATTTACCTCGTATCAACGTAAGAGGGAAATCATAGTCTCCTTTGACATATTTTGAAATAAACTACCACTACATCCTTAAATGAATCGGTAACTCCAGGCGTCACATGAGGCGCTCTCAAGACAAAAGCTTTTATATTTTGAAACTCACTTTGAGTGGTGCTGCAAGAGCAGTTGTTCCTTTTTTTGTAAAAATGTATCAGAACAGGGAATGCGATCGTGACGATCGCGTTTGTTTTGTATCAACATAATCAATAAAATGAGCACTTACTTATATGTATATGTTACTTAGTTTCATAAAGAAATATTATCAATATTGTAGGTCTGGAAATTTTCGCCAGAAATATGAAGTATGCACAAAAAGGAATAAGATGATTTTTTTTTTTTTTTTTGTAGAATTTTTTTATTGAGATTCCGTAAACGAAATATTAACACTGGGAATTTCTGCTAATAATGGAATAAAACTCTTGTAAGCGTATTGAATAGGGAAAATGTGCGCGGGAAAACATTTATTATGACCTTATAAAATCAAATTCTAAAAATGTAACTGTTTCATTGTAGGTGAAGTATCGGATGCATGGCAAATCTGGCGATTTTTTAATTCGACAACGATTAATTTTGGCAAATTTTTATCATGATAACTAATGGGAAGTTGAAACCTCAGTTTATAATATACATTTATCACCAACGCAAAAACTCCTTAACCGTGAACTGTAATTACAATTTTTATTCACAGTATACGAGCACCGAATCTACATCAACACACACCTAGGCTTTTTGTAGAGCACACTTCAAAAATACACGCACATAGATGGCTTTTCTAGCGTTATCACATTCATTTCTTTAAATTTACATAGATGGCGTTTCTGGCGTCAACAAACATCGCAACTCTTCTAATAGAACATATTTCCATACCTCACATATTATTTGTTAATTGAAATGAATTAACAAATAATATGTGATCGTTAACCCTTTGATTGTTTCGAATGAACGCAGTTCGCTTTCGAAAAGCGCATCATAATAGGCGCCGACGAGTTCAGCTCAACTGAAATATTTTGATCCAAATGGTTACACCAAAGATCTACTCGCAGAGTGGAACATTTCCAGAATGTGAACTCCACGGTAGCCTAGTGGTCATGGTCTTGGATTCGTTTCTGTTGATTTTCGAAGAGTCGTCGGTTTGAGCATTGTGGCTATTAAAGACCCCAACGATGTTTCTGGGACTGATGCACGTTAAATCTGTCAAGTTCCAAACTCCT
>BMAW01018421.1:0-12564 GCA_019974015.1 Nephila pilipes | reverse complement strand
AGAGTATGCTTGGTTCAGTTCCGTGTATCGTCACGTGCGGCTCTCTAGAAAAATTTTATTTTTGCGAAACTCCTTTTGGTGGCGCTGCAAGAGCATATGTCCTTTTGATAAGTATAAAAATGATTAAACAGGTACGATGACTTCGTTAGTCGCGTTTGTTATTTATCAATCATATAAAAATGAGCACTTACTTCTGAATAATATCTTTGTACTTAGTTTACATAAAGAAATAATACTATCAATATATTGTAAGGTCTGGAAATTTTCGCCAAATATATGAATATGCACAAAAATGAATAATGATTTTTGTTTTTTTTAATTTTTTATTGAGATTCCGTAAAGAAATATTAACACTGAAATTTCGCTAATATGGAATAAAACTCTTGTAAAGCGTATTGAATAACGGAAAATATGCGCGGAAAACATTTTGACCTTATAAAATCAAATTCTAAAAAGAATGTAACTGTTTCATTGTGGGTGAAGTATCGGATGCACGCAAATCTGGCATTTTATTTCGACAACGATTAATTTTGCTTAAATTTTTAGATATATGGGAAGTTGAAACCCTCAGTTTATAACTGCATATTTTATCACCAACGACCAAACTCCTAACCTGTGAACAATGAATTACAATTTTAATTCACAGTATACGAGCACCGAATCTACCATCAATTAACGGCTTTTGTAAGTACCTTCAAAAATAGCATGGCTTTTCTAAGCGTTATCACATTCATTTCTTTAAATTACATAGATGGCTTTCTGGCGTCAACACATCACCAACTCTCTAATAGAACATTTCCATTACATCACTGTATTATTGGTGAAATGAATTAATCAAATAATAATGAGATCAGTCCATTCTTATGCAGATAATCAACTTTCGAATAAGCATTCTTCACATCATATGGCGCAAGCAGGTTCAATCTCAACTGAAATATTTTGATCAAATGGTTACACCAGATCTACTCGCAGAAGTGGAACATTTCCAGAATGTGAACTCCACGGTAGCCTAGTGGTCATGGTCTTGGATTCGTTGTAGGTTGGTTTTCGAAGAGTCGTCGGTTTGAGCATTGAGGCTATTTCAGACCCCCCAGTGTATCCGGGGCTGATGCACGTTAAATCTGTCAAGTTCCAAACTCCTCCTTTTGGCATGATGTGCAAATAAAGAGATTGGTACTTTCTCTTGTGCCTTCCTCGTTTCTTTCCTGATACTCAAAATTAAGAGGTTCATCGCAAAAATACCTCTTATTGCTTCTAGTACGACTTTAACTAACCAACTAACCCGAAATTTCTCTAACAAGTTGAGTTTGTTCGCGTGTACTATCTTCAGTGATTCTGTTACAAATTATACAAACTGGAGAAAATTAGATACTTTGATATCATACAGATAAAAATATGGGTTTCGAGAGAATTTGATTCGAAAAAAAAAACTGTTGATTTTAATAACCGTCAAGTAATTAATTCGTGTAAATGTGTGTGACCTCTCTCTAAATTTTTTTTTATGCTATTTCTTTTTTGCGTGTGTGACATTGAAACACCAATTTCTGTTACACAGATGTTTAAATTAGTTACGTTTAGCGCAATTTGCAATCCTTTCGTTACTCTAAAACGGAGAAATTATTAAATAAATGTCCATGCTTAAGAGATTATTAAACTGGATTTTTAAATGGATATTTTAGGTGAATCGTTTTCAATGAAAAAAAAAACTTGTTTACTGGAATCTATAGACTAGGTTTTGAAATTGTGGATCTTAATAAAGTAAAGTTACTCTAAAGAATTCGGAGTTTTTGTATAGGAAAATATTAAACAAAATAAATAATCCATAAAATATATAATATGGAATGCAGCAAAACTAAAAAATAATAATATTACTAATAAATATTAAAACAGAATACTAAAGAATGTGTTTCCGTGCCAAATTGTTGGAACTAAGAGAAAAGAATTCGTCAACGTATTTATGCATTTCATTAATGTATTCAATGCGAGTAACACGTTGTGGAAAGTTTCAATAAATAAACAAGAGCATGTTTTTTTTTTCTTTTCTTTCCTATTATAACACATCGATCAATAAATCCCGAGTCTAACATTGAAAACAACATTTTTTAGTTCGAAGACGAAGACGCATTTTAAATAGAATGTTTTCGAGTCATTTGGAGTAACGTTTATTTTGACTAGGTACTAAACACTAATTTTGTGGCAAGAAAATAAGTCGAAGTTTTTCAATAAAGAGTGGTAAAAGTATTTAAAAAATAGAACTTTCAAGTAATTTCTTCGCTACATTCTACAGACATAAGAATATTATATCAAAAGTTTAATTTCCACTCTATATAAAGAGAGAAAGAAGGTCAGCCACGTTCTAGAGACCACAATCAATAGACTAATTTCCACACATGAGCTTAGTTTAGAAGCGAGAAGGTAATCATCAAGGAATAATATGGTAACGATAATTGATTTCTGGCTTGGTGCAGGAACAAAGATTCAGATCTTGAAACTATAAACTACTTTATTTCTTTAGCTGCATTCTGTTAAAAGTTCAGTCCGTAGACATAGTCAGGAGAAGAAATCTGCAAAGCAATCCTACATTATTTTTGAAAACCTTTGAAACGAAGCAAGGTGAACATCAATCTTCTTCTTTATATGAATCTCGATAATTCACTAAAATTGAAATGATGTCCCTAGTCAAAGACATCCTTTCAATATGTTTTCCTGCTGGTCCATATGCATATTGAGATGTTTTCCGTTAGCAAACACATGGAAAGTCAGGTCGACGTAATAACGCGCCTGTAAGGGCGGATCGTCACGCTACTCCCAAACTTGTAGCTGGATTCAGCGCGTATGAACATGGAGACGTTTTAGCGCGTAATCATGTCACTAAACCAAAATCTGCATGATCAGACTTTCTTGATAGACCTGCACGTAGGCTTCAGGTGTTTCACCGGTAAACATCAGGTTAATGGTTCTAGCTTCTGTTGTCAGTTTCAACTTGTAGGGGATGGATGGTAAAGTAACACCTTGCCTGTTGACGTCACGTCTTTGAACTTTTGGGAGAAGGTAACGCATGGCCCAATACATACTACACCAATTTGTCTCCTTTCAGAATCATCTCTCATCACCTGTGATGGTCCGCTCCAAAAAAAGCGGGATCTAATGATACAAAAATGATGTTGAAGTGCTAGGTCTTCTCAGTTCCTTTCACTGGCCAGTGAGCTGCTTCGGTATCCTGCTCACAAATTTCAAAAGAAAACACAACCGATCGTGAACAATTGATAGATGGACGAGCAGAAAAACACTAACGGGAATCGGATTAAATTGTGTAGGAAGCCTAGCTGGTACAAATTAGGAGATACTTCTTGCAGTAATTGGAATTTTCGCTGCTGACTTCTATCTTGGAATTAATTTTTCATTGTTATGATTATTTGGTTCCAACAGCCTCTTTAAAATTAATTTAAACTGTTTAATTTAATTTGTGGTGTTTTAGTGCATTTTACTATCGAGTTTCATTGTCATCTTGGTTTCTAATCAGCACTAATCAATTAAATTCTAGAGCGTACTCAATAGATACGAATTGGTGTCTATTCGGCTGGTTGTTGTAAAGGAATGGCGTTCAGTGACCCTTTGATTGTTTCGAAGTCCAGTTCGCTCGAAAAGCGCACATCATAATAGAGAGCCGACAGGGACAGCACCTAACTGAAATGTTTGGTCAATTGATTACACCAAGATATGCTCCAGAGAGTGGAACTTTCCCGAATGTGGGGCTTTCTACGGTTTCTTGGCGTCATGGTCGCGAGATTCACTGCTGTTGGTTTTGAAGAGTCATCGGTTAGGGCATGGATATATTAAAGAACCCACAGTCTATCAGTGGCTTTGATTCATCATTAAATCTGTCGAGCTCAGAGTCCTCCTTTTGGCATGTGAGGTGAAATAACAGAGAAGGAACTTGCTCGAATTAGTCTTCGTCTCTTTTGGTTTTTTTTTTTTTTTTTGCAAGAAATCTTTTTTGTTGCGAGTAAATAGCGATAAACAGCTTTCTGAATCATCGACTCGTTGCTGTTTTTGTTCCATCGAAAGCAATCGCTGCACCCACTTGGAAAAAACCTTTTTCACTTTACTTCAAAAAACCTTTTTCTTGGTCCGATCGACTTAAAAGTTTGACACGTTTCAAGCAAAGGTTAGTACTCTAGAAAGACCTGGTTACTGGTTTACTACGAGCGCCATCTCTGGGCTAGTCTCGGGAGTTGTTGATCGATGTGTTAGCTTTCAAGAATTAAATTAGTTTGATATTATTGTTGCATTTATTTTTTTCTTTATTAAAAAACAATAAAAATATACAACAAAAAATGTCCACGAAAATATTAAGAAGAACATTGATTTCAAATGCGCAATTTCAAAGACAAGATCGTTCAACATAACCTATCAAAAGCAAGAGAGAAACTTTTAAAAAAGCCGAATGACTCAGTTTACATCATATAATACGAAAAATTGGTTACTAAATCTACATTTATATACCTAGCGTTCTTCGAAGACGAAGACGCATTTTTAAATAGAATGTTTTCGAGTCATTTGGAAGTAACGTTTTATTTTGACTAGGTACTAAACACTAATTTTGTGGCAAAATATATAAGTCAGTTTTCAATAAAGAGTGGTAAAGAGTATTTAAAAAATAGAACTTCGAAGTAATTTCTTCGCTACATTCTGCAGACATAGAATATTATATCAAAAGTTTAATTTCCCTCTATAAAGAGAAAAGAGAAGGTCAGCCACGTTCTAGAGACCACAATCAATAGACTAATTTCCACACATGAGCTTAGTTTAGAAACCGAGAAGGTAATCATCAAGGAATAATATGGTAACGATAATTGATTTCTGGCAATGGTGCAGGAACAAGATTCAGATCTTGAAACATAAACCTACTTTATTTCTTTAGCTGCATTCTGTTAAAGTTCAGTCCGTAGACATAGTCGGGAGAAGAAATCTGCCGGCAATCCTACATTTATTTTTGAAACCTTTATGCAAAAAAGAACGAAGCAAGGTGAACATCAATCTTCTTCTTTATATAGATCTCGATAATCACTAAAATTGAAATGATGTCCCTAGTCAAAGACATCCTTTCAATATGTTACCTGCTGAGTCCACCGTATACATATTCAGATGTTTTTTCAGGTAACCAAACACATGGAAAGTCAGGTCGACATGTCTTGCCTGTAGGGCGGATCGTCACGCTGCTCCCACTTAAACTTGGCTAGTTCAGCGCGTATGAACATGGAGACGTTTTAAGCGCGTAATCATGTCACTAAACCAAAATCTGCATGATCAGACTTTCGTTCTTGATAGACCTGCGTAGGCTTCGGAGTGTTTCGCAGTAAACATCGGAGTTAATGGTTCTTCTGTTGTCGAGGATTTCAACTTGTAGGGGATATTGGATGGTAAGTAACACCTTGCCTGTTGACGTCACGTCTTTGAACTTTTTAGGAGAAGGTAACGCATGCTTCCAATACATGCTACACCAATTTGTCTCCTTTCCGTATTGAGGGAATCATCTCTCATCACCTGTGATGGTCCGCTCCAAAAAAGCGGGATCCTAATGATACCAAAAATGATGTTGAAGTGCTAGGTCTCATACTCAGTTCCTTTCACTGGCCAGTGAGCTGCTTCGGTATCCACTGCTCACAAATTTCAAAAACACAACCGATCGTGAACAATTGATAGATGGACGAGCAGAAAAACACTAACGGGAAGAAGATCGGATTAAATTGTGTAGGAAGCCCTAGCTGGTACAAATTGGAGATACTTCTTGCAGTAATTGGAATTTTCGCTGCTGACTTCTATATCTTGGAATTAATTTTTCATTGTTATGATTATTTGGTTCCAACAGCCTCTTTAAAATTAATTTAAACTGTTTAATTTAATTTGTGAGTGTTTTGAATTAAAATTTACTATCCGAGTTTCATTGTCATCTTGGTTTCTAATCAACACTAATCAGATGCATTCGACGTACTCAATAAGATACGAATTGGTGTCTATTCGGCTGGTTGTTGTAAAGGTAAGCGTTCGGTGACCCTTTGATTGTTTCGAAAGAGTCCAGTTCGCTTTCGAAAAGCGCATCATAATAGGCGCCGACGAGTTCAGCTTAACTGAAATGTTTTGATCCAATTGATTACACCAAAGATATGCTCAGAGAGTGGAACTTTTCCCGAATGTGAACTCTACGGTTTCTTAGGCGTCATGGTCGCGGATTCACTGCTGTTGGTTTTTGAAGAGTCGTGGTTAGGGCATGGATATATTAAAGAACCCACAGTGTATCCGTGGCTGATGCATGTTAAATCTGTCAAGGCTCAAAGTCCTCCTTTTGGCATGAGGTGGAAATAACGAGAGAAGGAACTTGCTCGGGTATAGTCTTCGTCTCTTTTCCGCGGTTCAAAATTAAGAGGTTCATCGCGAAAATCAATCTTATTGCTTCTAGTACGACTTTAACTAACCAACCAATATGATACTCCTCTAATAAGATGAGTTCGTTCGTGTGTATTAACTTCGTTGTTTCTGTTATAAATTATACCAACTGGAAAAATTCAATTACTTTGATAACATGCAGATGGCAATATGGGTTTCGAGATAATTTATGGAGAAAAAAAACTGTTGATTTTCCTAACTGTCAGAAGTTTAATTCGTGTAAATGTGTGTGACCTCTTCCTAAAATTTTTCTACGATTCCTTTTTTATGTAAGTGACATTGAAACACCAATTCCTGTTATACAGATGTATAAACTTGTTAGTTTAGCGACATTTGCAATTGCGTTCGTTACTTCAAAACTGAGAAATTATTAAATAAAAGTCAATGTTTAAGAGATTAAACTGGATTTTTAAATGGATATTTCAGGTGAAACGTTATAAATAAAAAAAATTGTTTATTGGAATCTGTAGACTATCATTTGAAATCCTGGATCTTAATAAAGTAAAATTACTCTTAAGAATTCGGAGTTTTTGTAAAGAAAAATATATTAAATCAAATAAATAATCCATAAAATATATATCACGGAATGCAGCAAAAATAAAAAAAAATAATAATATTACTGATAAATATTAAAGCAAAATATTAAAGAATGTGTTTCCGTGCCAAATTGTTGGAAATAAGAAAAATGAATTCGCCTTCGTATTTATGCATTTCATATTTAATGCAAGCATCAATAAATGCGAGTTTCAATAAATATGCAGTAGCATGTTTTTTTTTTCCTTTCTTTCCTATTTTAGTTTTAAAGAACAGAAAATTAATTTGATCTAATTGTTGCTTACATTTTCTTCATTAAATTTCAATAAAAATATACAGCAAAAACAGTTCATAAAAATATTATAAAGAGCATTAATTTCATTCACAAATATTTTAATCAGAACAGCTTTCATCATAAACTAGCAAAAACAGGAGAGAAACTTTGAAAATAAGATGAAGGAGTCTGTTCGTATCACATATTGCGAAAAATTGGTTACTTAATCTGCATTTATATATGCTGCGTTCTTCGAAGATGAAGACGCATTGTAAAATAGAATGTTATAATGTCATTTGAAGAAATTGTTGGATTTTGACTATATAATAAACACTAATTATGTGGCAAAATATATACGTCAGTTTTCAATAAAGAGTGGTTATGAGTATTTAAAAAATAGATCTTCGAAGTAATTTGTTCGCTACTTTCTGCAAACATAGAATATTATATCAAAAGATAAATTTCCGTCTATAAAGAGAAAAGATAACGCCGGCCACGTTCTAGAGACCAAAATCAATAGACTAATTGCCCACACAAAGAAGCCTACATGAGCTTAGTTTAGAAACCGAGAAGGGAATCAGCAAGGAATAATATGTTATCGATACTTGATTTCTGGCAATGGTGCAGGAACCAGATTCAGATCTGAGCCATAAACCCTAATTTCATTCATTTGCTACATCCTGTTAAAGTTCAGTCCGTAGTTTACATAAAACATAGTCGGCAGATAAAATCTACCTGAAGTCCTACATTTATTCTCGAAACCTTATGCAAAAATGAACGAACTAATGTGAACATCAATCTTTTTCTATATATAGATCTCGATTATCACTAAAATTGAAATGTTATCCCTTGTCAAAAACACCCTTTCACTCAGTTACCTGCCAAGTCCACCGTATTCAACATTTCAGCGTGTATGATCCTGGAGACGTTGGAAGCGTGTAATCATGGAGCAGAACCAAATTCTCCATGAACAGTCTTTTCTTCTTGACGGACCTGCGTAGGCTTCATTGTTTCTAGCAATACAGATGCGAGTTAATGGTTCTTCTGTTCTCGAGGAATTCAACGAATAAGGGATATTGGAAGGCCAACATCAAACTCCTAGCTGACGCCACAACATTGAAACTTTTAGAAGAAGGTGACGCATGCTTCCACTGAATGCTGCACCAATTTGTCTCCTTTTCGTAGTGAGGGCACCATCTCTCATCACCTGTGATGATTCGCTGCAAGAAAGTGGGATCTTCAGGATACCAAAACAGATATTTAAGTGCTAGGTCTCACATGCAGTTTCTTAAGCTTGTCGATGAGCTCTTTCGGTATCCACTACAAACACATTCCAAAAACACAACCAATCTTGAACAATTGTCCACACTCTTCCATAACTGATATCCATCTTCACAGCCAACAATCGCATGTAACACGCCGATGACTTCTCAACTGATTGCCCACCTTGTCGATGTGATGGACAGTGATGACTGCATTCGCCTGGCCTAGTCTCGGGTCATCAAACAAACTCTCACGCACTGCACGAAACAGACACTCTATTTTCTCAATGAATTTTTGGACATACAATCCTTCTCGTATACAGTCCCCATCCGGGGATGAATAGTAACCGGCTTATTACTTTCACTATCAGAAATCGAGTACTGCATTGCTACTTCTCAACCGTCGAATTTTGCTATAAGAACATCATCACGTTCTCTCACGCCCTGCAGTGTCATTTGCGACGACTCATTATTACCTCTGCTCCATCTCTGCATTTGTGGGTGCTGAGCATCTACGATCCATCATTCGATTCCATCTTTTCCACATCTCTATACGCTCTCCATATTTCTAATTATAGGCGCAAATATGTTAATGGTAACAGTTACGACGTTACGCACA
This sequence comes from Nephila pilipes, assembly GCA_019974015.1. Classification (NCBI taxonomy): domain Eukaryota; kingdom Metazoa; phylum Arthropoda; class Arachnida; order Araneae; family Nephilidae; genus Nephila; species Nephila pilipes. The sequence continues at coordinate 3,428 of BMAW01018421.1, read as the reverse complement.
TTTTCATTTCACCCATTATATATATATATATATATATATATATATCATATATATTAAAGATTTCCTGGAAGCTTATGAATATATCTAGAAATCATATAGTGATTAATCAGTACTATGTACAAGAATACAAGATCTTGTTCTTAAAAATGTTTTATGTGAAATGTTGTCAATTAATGAGGAAAAGGAAAATGTGCTAATGAAAGCTAATCACACATTCGGAGGAATGAACGCGAAAGACTTATTATTAAGCTATTCTATGCATCACGGATAGCGTATTACCGAATAGCCAATAGGAAATGTCATGTTAGAGTTTGGGACAAAAGAATGTAATTGAAAAACAATTATTCTTTGAATATTGGCAGATTTCTTGATATTTTTAAATTTCTTTTGTTAAACATTTCCTGCTTTTTTTTTTTTATTTTCAAAAAAAGAAACTGATTTACATATTATAAAATTAGAGTGAATGACGATTAATTTATTTTTTAAAGTTACAGTTTAAAGTGTGAAATTTGAAAGAAATTCGATGCTTTATAAACTTGTTTTTTACAGGTGTTATTTGTTTTAAATGTAACCCACACTTGAAATGATTCAATTTTTTTTATAATTAATTACAGACTTTAAAACAATTTATCCGAAGTATTATTTAGTGAAAGACAAGTTTATAATAACCAATGTACTACATTATTATCAAGTGGTCCTCACGACATCACTTGAACACATATTTATGAGTCGTACCACTATTTCTGAAAAAAGTTTTCATTGCGTCAAAAGACTGGTATTGCGTGTGTTCTTTCTCAAAATGATATCATATTGCACTCATTAACTGGCTGCTGGTGAGATTCTGAATTAAAACTTACAATACGAAGCAGTATTATAACACTGCTAACGATTTCGGGTTATACTCCCAAGAATGTATTCATTCATACAGTGCAGACCAAACGATTTGAAGAATTCTCTTTCATTGCCAGATACTCACTTAATTCAGGAAATCTATTGATAAAAAATATATCGATGGTGTGTTAATTGAAGCTAATCTTAGAGCATTTTTTCTTCTGATTTTGTTACAATTTTACCCTCTGGACCCTCAAGATTAGGGAAAGTCACTGTTTAAATAAAGTTTCGACAAAAAAAACTAACGTATTCAGGGATTTCACGTTTTGTGTATGTTAGGTATTTAGCATAAAGCAGCAGTAAATATATTCATTTATCTCAAAGTATTAAATAATTAATGTGAATATATTTTATTATATTATGTGTATATAATGCAGATGAATTTGACCTTTTTTGTGATAAGTATATCGAAGTATCTACCATTGTTCGAAAAGGAATATTAAATAAGTTTTAAATTTTATATAATCCATATAGGTTGAGTTAGGTATCAACTTATACTATCAAAGGAAAAAGTACTGACCAGGAAAACCCAGCAGCCAAAATACAGAAAAAATTCGAGAAACTTTAACCCCGAAATTAATAAAACTTTGTCTGCACCAGAATTAAATGCGAGCTTATACGTCTATCGCAATGGAAACTTTCGGTATAAAGATAACTTCATGTACAACGGGAATGAGTGACATCATCAGGTTTGATGGAAGGTAATTAATGATCAGTTCTGTAATTAATGTGATATAAATAAAATTTTCTGTGGAAATAAAATCTACTGCTTTATTCTAGATTGGAAAAAAATTTCACAATATACTTTGTATCAACGTAAGACAGAAATCAAAGTCTCCCTTGACATATTTTGAAAATGAACTACCACTACCTCCTTAAATGAAGCTTCTTCAATTCGTAAGAAATCTGCAGCGCCAGGTGTCGCTGGCGGAGCTCTTTAGACTAAAGTTTTTATGGTTTGAAATTTCACATTGAGTGGCGCTGCAAGAGCAGTTGTTAATTTTTTTGGTAAAAATGAATTAGAACAGGGAACGCGAATCGTTACGATCGCGTTTGTTTTGTTTCAACATAATCAGTACAATGATAACTTAGTTATATCTATATATTTACTTAGTTTTAGAAAGAAATAATATAAATATTGTAGGTCAGGAAGTTTTGGTCTGGTATTCGAACTATAGACAAAAATGAATAGGATGATTTTTTTTTCTTTTTTAGAACATTTTTATTGCGGTTCAGAAAGAGAAAAAAAATAACAGTGAGAATTTCGGCTAAAATGGAATATAACTCATTTATGCGTTTTGAAAGTGGAAAAGGGGAGCGGGAGAAATATATATTTTAAACTCATAAAATCAAATTGTAAAAATGTAACTATTTCATTCCTATGTGAAGTATCGGATGCAAGGCAAATCTGGCGATTTTTTTAATTCGATAACGATTAATTTTGACAAATTTTTTTTTTCAAAATTATTGGGCCGTCAAAATTTCATTTTATTATATACATTTATCACCGGCACAAAAACTTCATAACAAAGGACTGTAATTACAACTTTTATTCACAGTATACGAGAACCGAAACTACATCAGCACACCTCAAGGCTTTTTGTAGAGCATACTTCAGAAACACACGCACATAGATGGCGTTTATAGCTTTAATCACACTCACTTCTTTAAATTTACATAGATGGCGTTGCTTGCGTCAACAACCATCACAACTGTTTTTATAGATTGTATTTCCATACATCAAATAATATTTGTAAATTGAAATGCATTAAAAGCGGTTTATGGTTTTCAAAAGTAAAAAAAAATTATCCTCTATGCTATTTATTTTCATTAATTTTTTTTTTCCTCCGATAATTTTATGCTATGGAGTATTCGTTTATTTATTTCGTTAAATATGCTTAAAAAGCATTGTTAAAAAATACATTTTAAGATTTTTAGCAGGAGAGTAAAATACATGTCTTACAATTGTAGACGTGTTTTAGATTCAATTTTCGAAAAGGCTTACAAAGTCGTAAAATGATGTGCATTTGGTTGAAAGGAAACATCCGCAACAGGGAAAAGTAAATGCATCGATGATATGTCTAAAGCTCATTTATTAATGGGATGTTGACGTGACCGCTTAGTAAAAGTTTAAAATGAGTTTCTGTAAACGTGCTGATAGATGGACGAGCTGAAAAATACTAATGGGAAGGAGATCGGAATACCTTGTGACGTAAGCTCTACCTGGAAGAAATCGGAGTTACTTCTTGCAGTCATTGGAATTTTCGCTGCTGACTTTTATATCTTGGAATTAATTTTTGATTCTTAAGCTTATTTGGTTCCCACAGCCTCTTTGAAATTAATTTAAACTGTTTAGTTTAATTTTATATAAAAAAGTAAAACTGGCTTATTGGAATCTGTAGACCATCATTCGAAATTGTGGAACTTAATAAAGTAAAATTACTCAAAGGAATTTTTAGTTTTTGTAAAGAAAAATATAAAAACAAATATATAATCCATAAAATATATATTATGGAATGCAGCAAAAATAAAAAATA
>BMAW01018419.1:0-11129 GCA_019974015.1 Nephila pilipes | reverse complement strand
ACCTCGTTTAAACTCGGCAAACCACCGACAAATCGTTGCTTTTGATGGACAAGAGTCCGGGTAACATTTTTCAATCCATTGTTTCGCTTGCATTGCTTTTTACCCATTAAAAAACAATGTTTTATCAGAACACGAAACTCGGTTTTTTCCATTTTTTAAACAAACTACAAAACGACTTTACTCCAACCTCGATAACTCAGCTGTTTCTGGTCAGATCGACTTAAAATTTTGACACGTTTCAAGCAAAGGTTCGTACTCTAGAAAGACCTGGTTACTGGTTTACTACGAGCGTCATCTCTGGTTAGTCTCGGGAGTTATTGATTGATGTGTTAATTTGTAAGATATATTTGCCATTTAAAGAAAACTATTATACAATATCGTTCCAAATTTTTTATGCTTCTGTAAAAGGTACTCATGCATATAGTGAATCTAAAATATTTTTTCTCTAAGTAATACATAAGTTTCAAGGAATAATTTTATCGATAAAAAAAAAGAAAATATTTAATTTTCCAAACTTACAAAGTTCTATAATATTTTCAAAGGAAATATATATTAATATCATTAAAACATTTGGTTCACTATATTTTGCGTATTATGTTCTATATGAGGAGTAAAATATTTTGGATATTTATTGAACATTACTTTTAAAAATGGTACTTCAAATGCAAATGTCTGAAAAATCATGTCCATATTAAACTCAATGGGAAAGAAAAACATTTTGACTAAAATTACTTTTATAGTTCAATGAAATGATTAAAATAGCATTATTAGGTAGACAAAAATCCAAAGCTTTACGAATAATTTTGAAACATAAATGCTACAAAAATAAAGTCTTAAATTCAGTATTTTATTTCCCAATAGTTTCCTGGTATCCTATTTCAAAACAGTGATGTTCGTTGTAAATAGCTCTTGTGTTCCAGCAATTATAGCCAAAAGAAATTTTATCCTTTTTTTCAGCGATCCGATTGCTCTCTTAAAACGACATTTAGAGAAAATAATTTTACATTTATTTCATCTTACGCCAAATACTTTTTGCATATCAAGAAGGAAAAAGTTCTAAGCTAATATCCAAAAATTAAAATCTATCACTTACCACTATTGGAAGATTGATAATACTCTCGCCTTGCCGATCGCAAGTAATCTGTGTGGAGAGACTCGAACAAAAACAATATGACCCGGCAACAATGGAGACCAGGTTTAAAAACACCTGAGGCCGTAGATAACATTCTCCTTCACATGTTGCCTGATATGCATACTTATTCGTAAAACGCAGATTAGAGGTGAAAATACGAATGTTATGAAAAAAAAAAAAAAAACATTACCAGGCAGAGCCGAATCTTTGCTGCTTTCTTTCAGACTATTGCTTCCATATAACCAATTGTGACGATCAGTAAGGCTCATTAATATTTATGAGGTTTCACCTTGGCCTAGTAAATGTTCAACAAATTCTAAATGAAAAAGACATTGATTTTCCATTTATTAGATCTTTGTTTTATGCTATTAGCATTCAAAAAAACCCTATTAAGAAATTCACTGACTTGTGTTTTAGGTGAACATTTTTCTAATGCTAATCGGTTATACTAGAGATTTCCTGGTATTATATCACTTTATAGATATATAATTCGAGTTTCCTAATAAAAGACTTTTAGTAATGAATGTCCTTAAATATGATTAATTAAGAATTTAATTAATTTTTTATGTGTTATAAATATAGAATTAGAGCATAATAGAAATTTATTGATAGTTTGACTTTGCACTTTGAGAGCAACACGAGAGCTATTGGAGACGATCGTGATTTTGAACTTCGATCAAATGAAGGTGTGATATGATTGTTTATTAACGTAGTAGTGAGGAGTGCCGAGCTCACCAAAAAGGTTTAGAGCTACAAACCGGCTTCGGGGAGACATTCAACCCCGCACTCAGCATTTATAGGCAAAATCTTTTTCTTCTTTTTTTTTTTTTTTACAACAATAAAGAATAAGATATAACAGTGCATGTCGGAGCGAAGAGCAAGAGATAAAACATAATTTCGAAATTCAAAAGAAAATAAAAACGAACATTTTACGAAGTGTGACGTCATAGCTCTAATATTTCTAACTTTTCATTTATCTTTCTTTTTCCTTTTTGTTTTTGGAATACATATCAGCGTTCCATTGACGTCACGATCTCCTGTTAATAACGAATGCAAACACTATGACTCACGACCATATCTTTGGTACAAATAATGCACACAAAAAGGAAAATTGAAAGATTCAGCAATGAAGCACAAGACAAATATCTGAATATATAAAGGTATACAATTATAAGCGCACAATAAGGAAAATTGAAAATTTAGAAATGTAATCAATTATTGAAACAATTTTGAAATTCATTAGGTAATTTTAGGATTTTGCAAAGTTTTTTTTTTTTTTTTTTTAATTTTAAGCTTTCGTTAATTGACAAAGACGATACCTGATGTAGCACCTATCTCTCCAAACTTCCACACCGCGCCAATGGAGGACTTGGAGCGTCGTCGAGTTTAACGTGAATCAGCCAAGCTACATGGTGGATCTTAAGTGGCGTTAGGACTTGAACTCCCTACTGGGCGAAACAACGAGAACCTCGAGTTCGCGATAATGATCTCCAGGCTACCAAAGCCATAGACCGTTAATACAGAGTTCAAAGGTGCACTTAGGTTTTTTTTTAACGTCATATCAGAGAAGCAAAAAGTTTGTTTGTAATGCGTCTCGTTGATCCAAGGTGAAGTGATGAGGATGACCCGTGACTATTAGTACCTTACTCTCCTAACTTCACCACTTCACCACATGAGAACTTTGAGATTCAGTTGAACTTAACGTGAATTATAACCTTCTTTATTCCAATTTTTTTTTTAGTTTCGTTTAGTTTTAATTAACGTCTCACTAGAAGCAACACGAGAGCTATTGGCGACGGACCTCATAATTCTGAACCTCGGTCAAGTAACGAGGATGGCACTTGAGCTGCCTCTCCTCTCCCAGCTTCCACACCACGCCAAGATGGGACTTCTTTATTCCATGAAACATATCTTTCATGGAATGAGATTTTGAAATTGCGCTTCTTTTTAAACATTGATGTCCATGAAGTTTGAGACCGCGATCAGTCAGCTCTTGTGGCTGAGTGGCACAGTCTATTAAAGGCCTGAGTGTAAGAAACCATCTGGAGCCCTAAATTTTCGTATAGTAAAAAAAAACATGAATATATATGCACATTTATTTAATACGATAAATCGTTTTTGCTAATACATTAATTACTGCAGAAAAATTATAATTTTCAGAAATTTCCTTTTCGATGCTAAATAAAACAAGTGTATTTAAGCGTTCTGTACATATGCTTGACCGAAGATATTACTTTAGTTTGCTGAAAGAGCGCTCAGCACTTGTTATAGAAACTGGCAATGTGTAAAGAAAAGTTTTAACACATTAAATACATTTAGAAATAACTCATTACAATTATTATTAATTACTGCAATATGTCTTATAGGTTATTTACATCCCTATCATTCTAAATCAAATCCAGTAGCAAACCAATTTCCTGGATTAGGTTTTCATCTACATTTTTGTTATAAAACTTCCTAACCTACAAACTCGCATCATCAAGAATTAGTTCGAAGATTGATGAAATTCAGAAGTCTACAATAATAATGTTTACGGTAAAATGTAGTTTTTTTGTCATACTGACAACGAGACAGGAATATTGTCAAGTTTTTATGAGCAAGAGTACATTTTTTTTAGTTCTGGATCATGTTGGGAATCGCGGGACCCTGGTGTCCGGCCCTGCTGAGTGGTTGTTGACTATAGCACTTTGTTATGTTACTCAAAAAATGAACCAAATATTTTCTCCTTTTCTTTTTGTACGGTTTTTACAGTTTAAATAATTTTAAGCACTTGTTATAAATTTCATAAGCATTTCTTACGAAAAAGTTATTAGCTCCGCTCATTGTATAAAAGTTTGAACACACTCAACAGAAAGACCTAATATTAAACAGTAGGACCCGAAAGTGGAACACTTTTTCTTTGATAAAAAAACGTTCCAGTATGAAAAACATTATGACTTCGCCATCTTTTATAGAATAGTGTACTTTATAATGTTACTCATTTGTATGTATAATCCAATCTGTTTTTTTTTTTTTTGGTGTAAAATATGTTCCCTAATACTGTTATGCTAAACGGATTTTAAACTCTATACGTTCGCAAGAAAAATAGAGTATTTTTGAATTACTCCTAAATTTAAAAAATACTTTATCATAAGCGATTGTATCTGTTACAATATCATTATCTTATATGAAAATTAGAATTCCTTTTTGCCAGGAAATGTGTTCGAAGTTTTGATTGAGTTCTTTGACATTGAATTTAGACACAAATAGTCTTAATACTGATGCATAATTTAAAGGTACCATTGAAGACCCGCCATGTTGCGGGACTGTTTAACGTTAAATCTCTCAAGGTCCTAAACCTTCCCGTAGTCTTAGTGTGGAAGTTTGGAGAGGGATATTCCAGCACACAGATGTTGTAGTCGTCACTTAACCAAGGTTCAAAATTGCGAAGTTCGTTGCCAATAGACCTCGTGTTGCTTCTAAGTGCAACGCTAATATACAATCAGTTAAAAAGATGCGCAATTCCAAATATTTTTGGTTGAGTGCATGTTCTTATTTTTATTTTAATATAAAATAAAAAATAAATAAAAAAAAAAAGTCATTGAAAAGAATCTTTCAGATCCTGGAATTGAAATTTACTGAAGCCGAATCCTTCTTTAAACGGCAATTTTTTTTATTATTTTTTATTTTTACGAATTCTTCTATTCATTTTAGTGAGTTAAAAAATTTCCCGAATTTTTTTCTGTTAGAATTTTTTGAAGACTGTTTGATTGGAGGATGAAAGTAAAGACAAAACTATTCTTAAGTGAAATATCAAGCAATACAGATTTCGTCAATTTAACGTTTGGTCATACAATACAGATTTTGACAGTTTATCGTTATTAAAAATGAATCAATCAATTTTACAATGCTATATTTTCATAAATAAATGTCACAAAATGAGAAATAACATGAATATACAAATTGAAACAAGGAAGCTTTTTTACAAATGTTTGATACAACTTCCTTCATTTACACGTATAATTGCAATTCTAATGTAAATTCCTGCCAAACACGTTGTGTAGTGTGAATGTTGTAGCTTCCAGAAAGTGGAGACAAATATTCAATTGATGCTTGTTATCAGTGGTTGAAAGAATTGCATTGCTCGTAACCCAATTTTTGCCTTAACATTCGCTGAACTATAGCTCAGAAATGCCCAGTTCTCGAATGGCGTAAACAGTCGATTTTGCTGGGCTTTGTAGAAAAGTATCTGTCACTCTTTCTACATTTTCCGCAGATATGTCTGGTTACCTTCTACAAAGACACCCACTGCTCTCAAACTCACGATACCACCTACGAATACTCTGAGCCGGAGTTAGATTATTAATTCGATATTTTTTACGTAATTCACGCTTAATGGTGATTACAGATCCACATTGCACAAACGCCAGCACGCGAAACGCTTTTTATTCCGAGAACGCCATTTTTATGTTACTTCTGCCTCTGAGAAGCGTCTCAAATAGCTTTCGTGAATTAGCTTCACGAAGAACACAAGAGCGTCATGTATTGATCACAGTGTAATATTTTCACATATTTCTTTGTATTCATGCATTATTTATTATTCTGCGTCGCATATTTCAGAAAATATAACATTTTTCTTTTTAATTCGGATGACTCATTTTGAATAACCCTGTATTGATTCATTGAAAAAAATATGATTGGAAACAAAACATTAAACAATGGAAGACTAAGAAGTATTTAAGGCAAGGAATTTTCAGGCAAGATAACAATTTTTTTTTACAGAGTAACGAAATTGAAAAGTGGCGAAAAGCTTAAAGCTGAACAAGTTTTAATTCTCATTAATTAATATGCTTTACGATTTTAAAATTTTATTAAAATGAGAAATATAGCTCTCCCGCTGACAAAGATATGAAGTTTACTCCATATTAAACAAGATTCTTTAGAAACTTATTTTGAGAAGAGAGAAATAGAATTACATTTTAACTATATTAAATTTTAGGTAATTTTGTGAACCTATGATATTTATAAGATAAATGTAATGATTTCATGTGAGTATATATAAATATTTTTTTAATTTCGCGTCTTTGTGCTTTCCCTTGAACTACATTTAAAATTGTTTTTGAAACTTAACCAGCAAACTATAAGGATGATAAAAGTTAATGATAATGTTTAAAAACCACTTAAGAAAAAAATATTACTCGTATATAAATATAAGGTTTAAGTTTTTAAGGTATTAGAATTATTTAAAAATTATATAAATACATATACTTCTGAAACTGTATATAAACAAATGTTTTTCATTACTTCATAACAAGTTAATTATTGCTATTAATATGGTATAAAGGCACTAAATAAACTGAACTGAGACTAGAAGAAATATATCTAATGACATTTTATAGTGTCTTGTTAAATTTTAAATGAAATTTATTTATTCTCCCCTCATAAAAGAAGGATAATCCCCTCATCAACAAGACAAAAAAATTATATACTAAATATAACGGTATTATATTATATATTTCACAATTAAGATTTACTTTTAAAATATTTAAGACATTCATTCTTTTGTTACAGACTTAGTGGATGCCAGTTTAAATTTAGGTATCTATTTATGAGTAACGCACTTTGCATAGGTGAAATATATATTAAAAGTTTATGATAAAAAACAGTGTTTCTAAGCCAGTGTGTAAAACTAAATTATGTGTGAATTTATTTTTACAGTGCATTTACTGTGGGCAAGCTACTAGCGCGATATCATCTGATATGACAAATGGATTTGATGACATTAATATTAGATTGGCCTATGGTATGCGCTGTATAGGAAAAGGTAACAATGCAGCGAAGACATTTTGTGCAATTATCAATTTACCACCACATCCTGCAAAATTTGAACTTCATTATGATATACTCTTGCGTAGCCTGATAAAAGTGAGTAGCGAATCAATGAGAAATGCTGTAGAAGATACTGTGAAGAATAATAACAGCAACAGGGATCACATCAGCATTTCATGGTAGTTGGCAGAAGCGCGACCACACATCCTTGAACGGAGTCGTATCTGCTACATGTCTAGAGACTGGAAAAGTCTTAGATTTTGAATGCCTTAGCAAATACTGCTTCAAATGTAAAAATAGAAGTATATAAGTTAAGATATTATAAGTTAAATATAAGTTAAAATATTGATAGGTACAAGTGTAAAACATTTGTATTTTGTGTGGAAGATTATGTGAATTGTCGATGACATAAATATGAAGTAAACATAGTTATGCAAATTGCTTCTAAATAAACTAGAATTTAAAATTTCCAAAACAATTAATTGATAAAATTGTGTAGAAGTATCCAATTATATGTAATATAGGGCTGGATTGCATTATAAAATAATATATTATAAATTATAGTGAAAAATATCTTTATTTGAGTTTTTCTAAAAATGTGTTTTTTTAGAATTCTGGTAGACTTTTCTCAAATTCTACTTTATCTATAATGCTCATAATTTATATGAAAAATTTTCTATATGAAATGAATCTATTTTCTACAGGGTGAACTTAATTTTTTTTGTAATAAACGCTACTAAAATATTTGTGTAAAAATTGTAGCAAATTTGAATCATAAATTTTAAAATTTTTTAAATTTTACTAAATTTAATTTTTGAAATTTTTATTAAATTCACTGTATAGAATGGTATATGTTTTAGTTCTCTACAAATTTTTAAAGATGTAAATGCAGTAGAATTTATGTAAGATGTACCTAAAGGCAAATACATAACTTAATATTGTAAACAGGGCTAATGTTTATTATTTGCTCATAATTATTTAATCTTGTAAATATATTTTTCTTTATATACAAAGGTACATAAATATATAAATATTCCATTGTAAAAATTTGATTTCAATAGCTTTTAATTTAGAAAAGTTAGGATCCTTTAAATATTGCTTAAAATCAGCTCCTTTTTTCTTGTCGAAGGTGTCTCAGTTACCTAATGATACAACCTGTCGTCAAATACAAGTACTTTTTGAAATACCCTCCTAACATATATGTATATTTTTTTATATGCTCGCTCCCATTGGGAGGGAGTGGATGTCACTCCATAGGTTGAAAATCGCTGATAAAAATTATTTTTCTTAATCTTTTTGAATTATTTGCTTTTGTTAAATTCAAAATAAGCAATAATTTTTTGGATGGTTATTAAGGTTAAATCTTAAGATTATTGTATTTAAGGTACGTGATAAATTCGCTGTAAAATTTCTCAAAATTTTTGTTAAACAAAAATAATGAAACTTTCTTTTAGAAACATACTACTTAATAATACATATACTACATAAGAATGAGTTTAACCCAAAAAATAAAGTTGTTTGTGATTGTATTTCGTCTTTTAAATCATCATGTTTTTTACTTTGTTCTTTTCCCCTTTTGTGTAATTTTCTATCTTTGTTTTTCAAATACATTTTTGTGTAAAATTAATGAGATATTCTATTTATTACGGTCAACAAATAACCATTCGTGCTTTTCGACTTAATATCTTGCTTTATTGAGAAATCGTATCTGTTTTGTTACAAATGCTTTGAAATAATTAAAATTTTTCTAAATGTTTTGTATAGCCCTTGTGTGATGACGTTAATAAAACCAACCAAACAACCGACCGACCAATCAAATGTTTAGTTAGTACAAAAATATCGAAAAAAATATCTGCAGTTAGATTTGAATAAGATTTCCCAAGACTGATAATTTGGGACATAGAAATTTTTTTAGATTACCCCAACTCTTTACATTCGCGTATAGCCTTAATTTTGTATTTTTCAATGTTATCAATTTTTGATCGCTTTACTCAAAATTTTGAAAAATACACAGGACCTGCATGGTTTTCTTTCTAAGAACGACTGTTTTCTTTTTATGCACAAAAAGTTTCATTGAAAGGTTTCACTAGTTAGTGCTCCTGTTCCATTTTTTATTGATTAATTTATGAGGGATATAGAATTAAGAAGGATATTCAAGCATAATGGAAACTAAAGCACAAGAGCTTCTTAAGACAAAGTGGGCGTGCCTTAGCCTCTCCGTGGGGAGAGATTGCCAGAAGAGGCGCCACTATTCGCTTAGGAAAAAAACTATTTTCATACCATAGAGTAGAAGCTCATTCAATATTTATTTAACACCTTTTATAATATTTATATTTCCTTTTTAATATTAATTATAATTTATTGTACTTATTTTATTTCTTTCTAAAAACAATCGTAAGCATACTTTAATGCATTTTTCATCTATATCAATTTATACGTATGCATTGCAGCTAAACCTCGTTCTTACTCTGTTAATTGAAGCATTTAGTTGTTTTCTTTTATATTTAAATTTTTATTATTAAAAACATGCCTATTGTCATGCTTATTAAGAAAAATAAAAGATGGAGGGAAAGAATATTCTTTTCGGAGAGGCTTAGGAAGAGTGTTAAGGTTGGAAACTTTTGACTTAGCTTCATTCATAGAGAATTTGTTTCTTACATATCATTATTCAGATTACAATCTTTGAATTTTCGTTATTTAACTGATGAAAAAATTGTGCAGTTGTTTTTAACTGAATTCTTATAATTGTGTTGCGTATAAACAAGAGCAATGATAAAAAAGCATATCGAAATATAAGAAACCTTTTCTGTAACGGAAAGGGTTTTCACATAACAATGCCACTGTTTCGATGTGATGACTTCTCCTTTTCTTCTATCTGATATGTGTGACTATCTCTATTCCAGAAATTTCGATAGATAAATTCTGAAAACAATTCTCGTTTTATTACGATGTAATCTTAGAACTAAGATATCTTGAATACATTGAACTTGATTTGTCACTTCGGAATTTTTGTCGGAAAAAATCCTGTATCAGAGTTTTGATTTGATGGACTCTTCTTATCACGGAATGTTTAATGTTTAAGTATTTATATTAACATTAAAGTTTTTCAACGTTTTAAACAACGATATATAATAATAATACTTTTTGAAAAGTTGTATGTTCTTCTTAGACAAAATATACGTACTCCCAAAGCTTCATTAGATAATACGATCCAAAATCCATAGGTTTTAATCAATAAAGGAAGATTTTAGTAAATATATATTACTCTTGTGTTCAAAAGTTCAGCATAATTGGTAATTATTTGAATAATGAAAGAAATCAAAGTGTCGTAATGTGTGTGGAGGAAAACTTAATATGCGAGTATAAAATGGTTATAAAATAAGACAAAATGCGAAAAAGAGAGATAATAATCAGTTTTATTGTCCAAAGAAAGAGTTTGAAAGAAATAAGGCACAAGAGGAGATCATAGTTTAGAGAAAAACAAATGAAATAAAAAGTTGATCGTAGATTTTAATACTGTGTGACTTCACCTCTGACAGACAGGCACTCTGCACTATGATTTCCCATACTTGCCATGACATTGTGGATGTGTTGTAGGTTCAAACGTCACAAAGACATCTTTTACAATTCTGGAACGGAACTTGGTGGGCTGCAAGTTGTCTGCCAAGCATATCCCACTCATGCTCGATAAGAAACAGACCAGGTGAGGGAGCAGGACACGGTATGTGTTGGATATTTTCCATTTCAAGGAAGTCGTTGCTTAGGCTCGCATGATGACAAGGCGCGTTATCATCCATAAATATGAAATCAGGATCGATAGTACCTCGAAACATGCAAACATACGGGGCAAGAGCTTTCTCTTTGCAATCATCGGACCCACATTAAAGGTAAAGAGTCTGTTCGGCAGTCCAGCAGGTTGCCTGTCCACACCACGAATTCCTATGAAGGAAAAATATATCTTTCAATGATATTTTCTTAGTGAAAACGGATTCCACGATCTCACCATATCGTTTGCCGATTAAAATCGGTATTCAGACTAAAGCGAGATTCGTCACTGATCTTGACATTGGCCCACTATCCCAAACTCAAGTACTAATGTTCACAAACGAGCTCGTTTTATATATAGATGTTGCCATGTATGGTTATGTAGCCGAGACGTATTCGCCTGTGTTGTGAAAGACGTTACATA
>BMAW01018418.1:0-13187 GCA_019974015.1 Nephila pilipes | reverse complement strand
AATTAAGAACAATAGGTGTTGTCATCGGAATGCTTCATTTGATTTTGGGACTGTGTGGAAGCAAAGTAATCGTTTCTGGTCGGATCATGGATACCTCCAAACGTAATTAAAGTGCAGTCATGCCACATTTAACTGCTGTAAAGGAGAGTCTAGTTAAGATTTATCGTCGTCTTCAGATTGTGTATAGGAATAAGTGTACCTCATTCACCTCAGAGTTTCGAAGGTGCAGTGAATTGCTTAGAAGACGAATGAGCGCGAGCAACAGGCCTCGACTGGGCAAAGGGCACGTGGTCATCATCTAAGACACAAAATCTCCATTGGAGGATTTGGTTTGGCGAAATTGGTCAATTAATACACAAAGATAGTGACACACTGCCTATCAGCAAAAGACAGTTCACATGAAAGTAATGCTACCAACTATTGCGCCGTCACATTCAAACTGAAAACCGCAATCAAGAATCTTTGACGTTGAGTGTCGTCTAAAGAGATTAATCATTACATGACAATATGTGGCTATTGAGTGCAAATACTTGTTGGAGTGATTTCCCATGAGAAGTCCTCAAATCTCCCTCATATAGAGCTGACTTCTAACATTACGATTAGAATATCTTTGGTCCACTGAAGAGAACCCTAAGAGGAAAACAGGTTGCCAACGACAATGCGATTTGGGTAACTGTTGAAAAATAGTTCATCAGATGATGCTGGATTCTCTTCATCCAGGGTAGTTATTATCTCGTGGATCAGTAGAACGACAGTATCAAATTACAATAAAAACTATATGCAACCATTACGTTCCTTGTGTATCGTTTCTTTTATTCTTCACATTACAAACCATTAAATTTAAAGAAAAATGTGTGTTGTTTTTTATGTTAATCAATTAAACATTTTATAAACAATATAAAATCTCAATAAAAAATATTCTATGATCATAAAAATTATTTCAATCAACCATTGGTAAGTTCTTACAATTCAATCATATGACTTAAAATATATATATTTTTCGTACGAATGATTTCCATTAAATAAGGTTTTATTTCACGCATTGACATAAAAGAATTTTAGATAGTTAAACTATCAAGACTTTCGCTGTATCACAAAATTTGATTGCCAGAACTTCTATCAATCGCAGAATTGTTCTTCCTTCAATTTCATTTCCTGTTCATCTTTCTATTCCTCCCTGAACTCAATCTTAAAAGCAACGTTACCTGGAGATCGCCTCAACGCCACAATTAATCAGCTTTAACTGTTTGATCGGATTCCTACTATGATTTTTGAGCAAGTTTTGTCAAAATTGTACGATTCATAAATTTTTATATAATTTCATTTAAAATTTATGTGTTTGAAGCCTGCACGGAGAATATTTCTGAGATTGCTTCTGACATCACAGCAACATTGCCAGAGCCTGCAATGGAGCAAGCAGCATTAAGCTATGCGGAATGGCAACAGATCATCTTTAGAGATGATTCGTGCTTTTGTTTTGGTGAAAATAATAACCGCACCCGCGTGCGAAGGCAACGCCGTCAGCACCACGATGAAATATTTATTGACACGCATCACACATCCAGACAGCAGAGTGTAACGATATGTTGCGTGGTTTTCGATCATCGTTGGTCTTCATTAGAGTTATTTTGATGGTACAAAGATATATTTATGATATCTTTCCTTTTGTGAACACCCATTCGAGTCCTCTATTTCAACAAGACAACGCTCTTGCTCATACCGCTGCTATCTCAAAAACTTGCCTCGTAGCCATGGACACAAAGCAGTGGCCAATAGCATTGCCAGGCATGTCATGTACAGAACACTTAAGAGATGTACAGGCAGTTCTGTTAAAATTCCACTGTTACCATAACATTTATAAGATCTGCTTGACAAAGTTGAATCTGCAAGGAATGAGTTGAGTGAAGACACCTTTAAGAGCGTCTACGACTCCACGCCACGACGTGTGGAAGAATGTGTTAGAAATAAATGTACCCCATATCCTATTGAGAATTATAACTGTTTAGTGTTTTGATCAATAAATTCTGTCAAGTTCACTCTCAATTTTTAATCATTTCTTGTTGTTGGTGAGTACTAATTTACCCTCAAGTATCATTGTAATCTGACTATTCATTCTAGATGAACATTTTCTTATACGAAGAATGCATAATTTTCTTAAGCTAATATATTAATTGTTTTGGTTTGATTGGTTTTTATGGACGTCACACTAGAAGCTTGGTTTATAGATTCATTTTATTACTAACTTCACACTCAAAAGCAATACTAGGGCTTCTGGCGACGGTTCTCGTAATTTTGAATCTCTATCAAGTGGCGAAGACGACACCAGAGCTGGAACCTCCCCCTCCAAACTTCCACATCACGCCAACTAGAGGACATTGAGCCTTGACATATTTACAGTGCATCAGCCCCGGCTACAAGGTGTGTCTTTAGTGGTATCAAGGTTTGAACCCATGATTCGACAAAAATCTCCGGCCACGTGTCCGCTACCATGATCATTAGGCTACTGCAACCGAGATCTTAATTCTCGAGTATCCTGTTTTGAAAATATCAAATCTCAAGTTTTAAACTTTTAGATTCATAAAATGAATAACTAAACTCTTAATTCATT
The DNA here is from genome assembly GCA_019974015.1 of Nephila pilipes. Taxonomy (NCBI): domain Eukaryota; kingdom Metazoa; phylum Arthropoda; class Arachnida; order Araneae; family Nephilidae; genus Nephila; species Nephila pilipes. The sequence continues at coordinate 10,579 of BMAW01018418.1, read as the reverse complement.
AGAACAGCTATGTATTTAAATAATTCTTATTTTTTTCTCTCATTTATATTGATAAGTCAACAAGATTTAAAAATGTGACATGACATTTAAATTACTTTAATGCTTCTCTATGTAATTTAGAAGTGCGAAACCATAACGCGGTTTAAACACATTAGAACAGCTCATCCTTAACTTGCTTGTAAAAATAGTCAATACAGATACCCATTACATTGTCTGATTAAGAATTTTAAAAGTATCTATATTTTTGAAAAAAAATATATGCTATCAGAACCCCATCTTTTCTGATACTTTTGTGCCAACAGTTCAATGGTACTAGTTACCAAAAACTTTCAAAATTATCGAGAAAAAACTAAACCTTGTTTAATTAGTTCTTTTCCCATTTATTTCTCTAATATAACTTCATTTTTCTCAAAACAAAAATTTTAGCTTACAAAAAGGATTTCTCAGGAACTATTAATCATATAAATTTGAAATTTTATACATATGTTCAAAATGAGTTTATATCTTGTAAATCACACACACATTGATTAGACAAATTATTAAAAGAAAAGATTTTAAGTCTTGATTGGATTTTCTTAAAAAATTTCATAATTTTCCAAATAACTGTATTTAAAATAAACCATTTTCTCTACATTTTTATAAAGTACGTATAAATTCAAAACTAAACATTTTTCTACTAAATAAAATTACTTTTGAAAATTTTGATCAATGTAGTATTTCAGAATCCTAATCATAGTAAAACATTAAAATATCGATCTCCGTTATTTCGAAAACATTTCCAATTTATATTTCTTTATAACTGCTTAAAAATTTCTTCGAAATTACATGAAAATTTGAAAATTAATGTAAATATATATGGATATTATGTCTAATAAGTGTCAAGGTTTTGCTTTATTTTATTGGTAAATTATATTGGTTTGAAAAACGATGTTTCTTCGCTTACACATATAGTTAAGTCTAGAGACCCTTTCATCCAGAATTTCTGTATTTTCATAAATAACCTTTCCATCATGAAAACTGTTCATCAATCGTTCATCAACCGCAATTTATTGAGTATTAATGAAACAGGTAATTTCGTCTTTTTAATTCCATATACATTTAACTTAAATTTTTTACTCTAGTTCCCAAAGTGTGGCAACACAGAGCATTTTAAATTTGATTAGCACAGGTATTAGCAAGTATAATATGAAGCAGCCCATTTTCATCATTTTCGAACTGATTGCAAAAATGGTTAAATGTATTAGTTATAATTTTATCCGTAGTGATCATCTCAAAAATAAGGGGGAAATTAAAGTTCAAATAAATAGGTTCCACATGAATTGAGCGATCGAAAATGAATCTAAAATTTGAAATTTTCATTTCGTTTTATTTAAGGAGCAACAAGACACTGTTTCTGAGAAAAATTGTAACCTACGACGAAAATTCGATAACCAATAACAATACAAAGCGATCGAGATGATAGATTAATCGTATAACCAGAAGATTATAGTCACTGTATGGTGCTGTGAAAAGGTATCGCCCATTGTTCATTTTTAAGTCTTGGGCTGTGCAATAACTGCAGAGTGATATTGCCATGAAATTGAGGACACACATAAAAGACTAACTCAAATGGCCCCGCATGATGTTAAAATCATGTACCGATCCTCATCAATGAAAATCCTTGGCTTGATTTGGTTCAAATAACAGAACAAAATCTTAACGAATTAAGCTTCTCTATATTCGCCAGATCTCCCCAATCTCCATACTCACCAGATCTGATACCAAACGTGGATTACTTATTTTACCTTGAATAAAAAAAAAGAATTTTCATTGTAGGACTGAAGTTGAAACAACTAATACAAACTTAATGACTTCCAAAGAAGCAGCATTTCTTAAAGAGAAATGAATGTAGCTTAAACGCTTTGGCTAGAATGTATTCAAGTGATTGGTGTACATTTTGATTGATGAAATGTTTATTTAAATTTAAAAATAAATTCTTATTTTTCATCTAATAATCTGAATTTCTTTTACACTACCTAAATATTGATATTTTGCTCTTCGCGGAGGGATACAAGAAATTCTAAAAGTTTATATAACAGTTATCTCGAATCATTTAGAAATTCTGCGATGACATTGGGATTTTACGATAATGTCATCTTACTCCATTTAAACTCCTTGACGTAAGAAACGATTGTGTTCGGTGATTTAAGCAATTTATTGCTCAAAAGTAAGCTAGGAGATTACCGAAGACTCAGGTTCTATGGATGTTTATTGTTTTTTCGCAATGTTGACACGCTCTTAGTAACCAATTTCTGTTCTAGTTGTTGGAATGGATTACTGCATTTTTTCTTTTTCTGGAATCATATCTTATATTGCAGTATTAATAACCTCTCCAGTGAAAATGGATATTTTATTTTGCAACAATGCCTGAAATGATGCGAGTATTTCTAAATGGAGATGTGATGATGTCGACATATTATTCGAAAAATTTCGCTCCATTGGAAATTTACTTAAACTACATTAAGTAATGATAGTCTGTATATCGTATTTTAATACCTTTATATTTAAATGGAAACAGTTTATAACGGTTTCCATTATATAAAATGCTCAAACTTCAGGACTCACATATAGTGATAATTCTATTTTTGTCACTCCATTCGGTATTTGAATTATTATTATTTAATTACTACGTTTACTGTCTTTTAATTCCCTTAAATTTGCAATTTTTAAAAAAAATACATTAAATGATTTAAATGTACTTACATAATATTTTTTCCTTCATTTTAGTAGATCTATGTAAAACTTTTATAAGTATTTTTGATGAAAGCTTTCTGAAATTTACCCGCAATAAGCTATTTCATCATCCATTTAAAAATTGCTCCTTAACCTTAGCAAAATATAAAATTTTGATCTTGAAAAACCGCAAGCTTTGAATAATGCTATTTTTCCTTTGATAAATGCACGACCTTCTAAGAAATTGAAAATTAAGTGCATAATTGGGATTTTAAAGGAAAGCTATTCTTGTATAATGTTCCCTAAGGCCTCAAGAATTTGCTTTAATGATAAGAATATATAAGTTGTAAGGTATAATAAATTTTGAATAAAATTTTGAACAGAATATGTAAGCCAAAATATAAGATATATTTTCAGTCGAATATCTTAAAGAATGAAAAATAAATCAAATTGCACTTACGATAGAAAAGAGGGACGTAGGGTAGTGTAGGGGCCTATTTGTGGGATTCTCTGTGAATTAGTTAACTATCATTTGATTAGTTTGGAAAAAAATAAATTTTCTTACTCAGTTTTTAAAATAATGGTTCAGTTTCTTAATAAATTTATTTAACATCTTTGCTATTACTAAACACTTGATGAATTTTTAAGTCATATTATGAAGATGATCTAAAAATATTTTCATCAACATCAATTTCCAATAAAGCCAATTAAAAAAATTTATTTGCGTGCAATATATAAAATATATATGAATATAAATACTACAAAATTATATATACAGACTATAAATACATAAGAACAAACTGATAGAGCTCCAAACGCATTAATTCGTCAATTTTCTTTTAATGTAGAACAAATTTATATTTCGTTTAATAAATGCAAAAGATGTTCAAATTTCTTCGTCTTCTACGAATCGCCGAAGTTTCAATGGCGAAAGACGTAAATTAGAAAAGTAATATTCATCAAATGATCTTTTCTACTAACATTTCAATTCAGTTATTATTGAAATCTTAAACTTCAAATGACTCATATGTGAAAAACTCTGTAATTTAGATTAGTATGTTTAAATCTTTCCTCTTCATCTAATTTACTAATAAATGATATACTTCAGGTTTTCAAATTTTTCATCGAGTTATGAGTTGACCTCTTTTTCAAGATTACTGAGCCGCTTTCAGAAAGCAAAATGAGTTTAATGTATGCCAAGCTTAATTAATCATCCTTTTTTATAATTACAAACAAAACAAGTCATATTTTTATATTGAGATATCCATGTATTCATGTACCTGATAATAAGAATCCGGGGGGGGGGGGGGGGGTCTGAAACTTGCTGACCATTGTACTGCCGAGGCTATCACCTAATAAAATAGCTAGATAGAATTGAGCTAGCGTAGGTTCTGGCCGATTGGAAACGAAGTTGTTTTTGTTTGGATTGTAATTTTCGTAGTTGGAATGTGCATTTGACCCCCACAGCCTCTTTAAAATGATTTACTTAACATGTGAATTATTTCATTTAAAATAAGTTGTGTTATTTTCGAATCGTGACCATCTTTGTATCCAGAACTTATTATTAGTTGAAACAACCCATTTTTACTCTGTTTATGCGAAAAGAAAATCCCATTTATAAATATAAATAATTATGCGTGAATAATTAATAATAAATAGCTGTTATTACATTTGTAAATCATATACTTACATTTAAGTAATTCTAAGTATAAGTTTATGATTTATGAATGTTTTACATAAATTCTAATGCCCTTATAACGTTAAATATTTGCCATATACTATAAACATAACATTCTATATATTGATCAGTTTATCAAAAAAAAATTTTTTTTTAATTTTATCATTAAAATTTCTTATAATTTTACACAATTATTGTGTAATACATATAATTGGTATTTATTAGAAAAAGTTATGTTTGCTGTATAGGAAAAAATCTCATTTCATAATATGTAAAATATCAATGCTATGGATAAAGTAGATTTTGCGGAAAGTGTACAGAATCAAATGGCAGGTAGACGGAAGCTGTGTATCCCCTCGCATTTGACCCTTCAATAGCATTTATTTTGATTTAAGAAGTTTGATTCTGCTACCGATCTATCCCAAATCTGTAATACTAACAATCGAGCAGCTCTTTACCTTAAATTGAATTGACCATTTTGAAAAGGAGTCATATACACTTTTATAAATTTTACAGGAGAAGCCCAAAAAAATTAAATCCTTTATTTTCACGATTTTTCTCGAAAACTTAAATTAGTAATTTTCTTTCATTAAAGCAAATTCATATTATATACAAATTCCTTCATAATTATTCATGATCCTAAAGGAGGATCAAGAAAATATTTGTCCTACATGAAGATGACCCGTTTTTAAATTCACTCTGAATTTCTGAAAGATCAAGTCCGCTCTAACTTAAAAATACATGTATTTTTATGAAATCCATGATTTTAAAAAAAAATGCCATTACAAAACCTTAGTGTATTTACAATTAATGGACAAGATAAGTGAGAGAGAAAAGCTACACTTGTTGAGGCATTTTGTCATTTGCAGTTGTGATCCACCCATATATATTATTTCATCGTAAAAATCTTTGTAATCGACTGTTATATACTGATAAAGTTTTTTGATGTCCTTTATTCGAGTACAGCGGGGTTATGAGAGATAGTCAGTTCATGTACGGAAAGAAGATGAGAGCCATGATCTAAGCGACGACCCGTTTGAAAATAAACGCTGAAATAAGATCTATCTAGAAGTACTTTAATGTATTAAGTATGTCTCATTAGTAAAAAGAATACATGAGTCAATTCTATAGGACTGCGAAGAAGCGAATTTGTGAAGAAATTAGAGATGCTCCCTTTAAAAATGACCGATTTAATTGTATTTAATTGTCTTACATTTTTGTAATTGAGATTATCTTGCCTAAAATGTTGTAATTTTATCATAAATTGAAGCATTGATGAAGAATAGTCGCGAAAATAACACGCAACATAATTGTTGAAGGGCGGTATTGAAATATCTCCTAATTCCATTTCCATAACGTCAGATCTGACGTATAGAAATTAATCCAATTAAATGCCACATTATGTTATGAGAAGGAGAGATTTTAAGTTATTATGAAAGGTGAATGTAAATGAGATGAGTCTGACCAAGATGTTATTGATTGATATTGTTTTCTTTGTTGTTAATTTATATTCGTTTGAATAAAATATTTTTAATGGAAAATGTTGCCGTTATTTCCTTCAGTAAAGTCATTTACATCAGAATATAATAGCAAAGAGTCTCTACCAATTAGAGAAAAATAATCTGCATCTCAACAGGCATAAGAATAAAAAAGTGTCTCAAGACATTCTACTTTGGCCGATTCGAGGAATGTGAAATGAGTTCTGGTAATTCTAGCATCATTTTTCATGAAAATTAATTAAAGCTTTCTGTGAATATTCAGCTTAATTTCTTCGGATAAATAAATAAAAGAATAATTTCTTCTACGAATTAATATGTGCAAAAAAGAATGGAAATATGTAGTATTTCTCTGTAAAGACTTGCGCTGAAATTCATCAAATGAACAAACAAGAAATAATTCATGGTAAATGAAACTATGAGACATTTAGGAAAAAATATTCTTCGCGCAAAAATATTTCTTATAAGTGTGAGTGGTTTTTAATCCTAAGATAGTGTGTTAGTAAGTTAGTGCAAAATATTAATATGAGCAAATATGTATCAGAAAATAAGAGAAAATTCTTGGTAGACAAGTGGTCTCTAATGTTTTTTAAAAAAACTGTTTCATGAAATAGACATGCGAGTAAATAACAATAATGGCAACTAAAAAAGTTTTTTTTTTTAATTTTTCATTAATTTCGGAACTTTGAAAACATTAAAATGTAATTATTTATCTTCTTTAAATAAGAGATTTTTCTAAATTAATATATATAGTTAACTAATAAATATAGGAATCATATCTTATAATAAATCTGGTTTCTCGAAAAGTTTAAAATTAAAACGTATCTATTCAAAATTAGTAATCTGATTTCAAAATACTATATTTTTATAAGTGAACGACACATAATAATAAGTAATATATGATTGGCAGAAGAAAATGTGGAAGTGTTCGAATTCAAATTCTCATGTTGAAAGCTACTAATACTTTCACCTCTCGGCTCACGGAAAGCAACTAATCCATTGGAAAACATCCCCATTAGAAAAATCAAAAGCATTCTGCAATAAATTAAGGGAAATTATGCTTTATTGAATTAAATGCACTTGTAACGAAATATGATTTTAAAAATTGTTCTTCAGTTATTACACAATGCTGGTGCTAAATTATTAACGATCAAAAGACACCGAGCAGTGTTTGTCTGGAGCCATACGTTTCTGGATCATATATATAGTTAGGATTGCTGCAGATAGACTAGCTGCTATTATTTCACATAATTCGCAAGTCATATTCCCTCTCCGAATCTAATTATATTCACCCGCACTCTTCAATGGGCTTTCTGGTTAGGTATACATTGTGCATCGCCCCCTTGCTCAAGATGGCCCATGTGCTTTTTAAAATTATCCCTACTTTGTAATAGTTTCTGAACAAAATAAAGAAGAAAAACTGTGACAATAGTTGACTCAGTGAACTGAAATATTCCCATAGTAATGGAATATGATACGAATGGGGGACTCATGGTGAAATATTCTTTGGTACGCTTATGTACAATAAAAGTTTTAATTTTTTGTTCAGATGATCCGCAAGCCACGGCTTAATACCGGTTTGACCATGAGTGGTTTAAATGATCTATTTCTGTAATTTATTTCATTAAACCTAACATTAGTTTCAGTTATGACACTTTATTTTTTTTAATACACTATTCAAACAGATAAACGTCTTTAACTTATAACCTCTTCAGACGTGTTCAAATATTTTTTTTTTCTTTACAAATAAAGAAAATGACATTTTGTCTGACTGGGTCTAATTGGTCCATATCTCTAAGATATGCAAAAAAAATACCTATAAAAATAAATTCAGTATTTTTAGAAGATATGCATTTCAAATAACGTTCGATAGATGTTACACGGGATAAAAAAAAAAATATTTTCCCCGTTATTAGGCTTTCATCTAAATCTGATTCATTTATTCGTGTTTGGTACGGGCCAAGACCGATATCCTGAGACCAAAGTTTATAGACTTGGAAGAACAAAAACTAGATACTATTTCATTGTTATAAAATTAAGCATGAAATGTATACTACAGATAAAGTAACTATTGTGTATGCATGTAGTGAGGGACTAGGGGATTATTTGTATGCTTATTCTATAATACATGCTTGACCTGACTGCAATAAGTATGTGTATTGTTTTTAAGCATGTCAATCTTCCTTATAATTCAAATAAATTTGTACAAAAGGTGTTTTTTCTAAAGGAACATTAAAAATAGCTGACTAAACCTTATAAAAATATTAGGAGGAAAGAAAAATTCCAATTATAATAAGGAATAAATTGGAAATGGTAGCAGGGGGGAAACCCAGAAAGTGGCAGAACATCTAAGAGAGGACGGAGAAAAGCATGTGGTCCAGTTATTTGATTGATTGTTTTATTAATGTAGCACTGAGAAGTAACACGAGGACTATTGGTGACGGACTTCAAAATTTTGAATCTCCTCAAGTGACGAGGAGGACATCTGACTTGACACCTCCATCTACAAACTTCTATACCAATCTAAAGGAGGACTTGGAGCTTCGACATTTCTAACGCGTATCAGCCCCGCTACACAGCAGGTCTTGAGTGGCAACAGGACTCGAACATAAGACTCGACAGAACCCCGCGGGCAGTAAATTTACGACAGTAACCGCTAAGCTTCCGCAGCCACAGAATGTGGTTCAAGAAGAGATCAAAAAACGTAAACCAGATGTCCTTCTTGATTTGCTTTTCTTTCCCAAGAGCATGTAAATGCCTACTAAGAAAATTGCTTGTCATTAAAAATGCATCCAAAATAATGGATGTAAAATATAATTAGTTTGTGATTAAAACATTTTATTACTTCTCAAACTTTTAAATAAAGTGTGAATTGAATTTAATTCACATAATACATTAATAAGAACCCTTTGAAGTGTAAGGGATATGGGAACCCGTATATTTGGCAAGGCCTTTGAGAAATGAGTTCAAAGAGTCCACCAAAATCACAATTTGCACTGCACATCTCAGTCCAAAAGAGATCAATAAGAGCGCTAATTTGAGCGATACTCACACTTAGGTAGGGGCTATGAAGTGTGAAGATTTAAGAAGAAAATAATAATTCGAGATAAAAACCAACGTTTTTATATGGTGGCAAAGTTTATTAAAAAAATTATTGAAATATTATTTAAAACTGGTCGAAAATATTTAAATATTGCATTGTTAGGCAAGTAAGAACGGTTCCCAAAATTTCAGAGCTCTAGCTTGATGGGAAGTTGGTTAAATTAATGATAGAAAATTTGATGACACTCTGATACACACACAGATAGACACACACCAAGTGAAATACATAAAAACGTTAAAACTAACTAAAATTAATTAATTCATCCGGTAAATTAAATGGTTGGAATGCAGTTTAACCCAACCACCCTTGGCGACAAGAATTATTTGGCGGTATTTTGCCAAATGTGGCTACCCTAGTACGTTTTACGGACTTAACGTGCCAAAAAAAAATCGCCAAGTTTGGTGCTAATTTTTGAAATCGCGCCAAGTGGTTGGGCTAAACTGCATTATTAAAGAAAATATTAGTTTAAAAACTTGTCGCTAATGTCTAAATATTGCATTGTTAGGCAAGTAAGAACGATTCCCAAAATTTCAGAGCTCTAGCTTGATGGGAAGTTGGTTAAATTAACGATAGAAAATTTGATGACACACGATACACACACAAACAGACACACACCAAGTGAAATACATCAAAACGTTAAAACTAACTGAAATTAGTTAATTCATCCGGTAAATGAAATGGTTGGAATGCAGTTCAGCTCAACCACCCTTGGCGACAGTAATTATTTGTCGGTATTTTGCCAAATGTGGCTACCCTGGTCCGTTTTACGCATTTCTCGTTCAGCCAAACAAAATCGCTATGTTTGGTGCCAATTTTTGAAATCGCTCCAAGTGGTTGGGCTAAACTGCATTATTAAAGAAAATATAAGTTAAAACTTGTCGCAAATGTCTTAATATTGCATTGTTAAGAGAGTAAGAACGATTCCCAAAGTTTCGAAGCTCTAGCTTGATGGGAAGTTGATTAAATTAATCATCGAAAATTTGATCATACACACACACCAAGTAAAATACATAAAAACGTTTTAAAAAACGCTTTTTATCCTCTTTATTTCTTCCAAATTAAGATCAATTATATAGTAAGCTCTCATCAAATGCAGACGTATTTGAGAATGCGTGAAGATCTATTTTGTTAATTTTTGTTAATGATTTTCTCAATTTTTTTCTTATTTATTTAATGAATTGTTCGGTTCATTTTGAACTCTTGGAGTGTTAGTAGTGTTGTCTTTTTCTGGAAGATTAATATGGATTTCCCAGTGTGGAATAATCGGGACTGCACACATGTCTAATTCTTCTAGGTTTTCGAATTTTTATGTACCATGATGCATTAGTGCGGTCAATATCCGATTTTGACACTTCAAGGAGACTTAAATTTCAATTCATCGTAAATACCCATAGAAACAGTAGGGTGATGCAGACAGGGAAAAATACGATAATAGTTTCACGGATTGAATTTCATAAACAAATTCTTAAGATAATGCCAAAATTAGAAGGAATCAAAATATTTTTAAATCAAAAAACAAATGTAACACATGGATCAATAAGTTCCGAGACTAACCCAGAGATGGCGCTCGTAGTAAACCAGTAACCAGGT
>BMAW01018415.1:0-13289 GCA_019974015.1 Nephila pilipes | reverse complement strand
AGCTTTTTGATAATTAAATATGACAGAAAAAGATCTACGGTTTTTCCCCAATTACTTATACTTCATTTCAGCTTGAATTTCTGCAAAAATGAGGAGTTGCCCATAAGGTTTAAGTAAGTTTAATTTCGAAGGACAATTATGATTAATAGAATACATAGTTCAATCGCAATATGTCTATTTAGTAGAAATAAAATTTAAGTATACAGCTAGTTTTGTTTTGACATGATAAAATAATATTCAAATTTTGTTTTACAACATTTATACTGATTAAATGTATTTATGTAAGCTGTTAAATAATAATCATTATACTGATTGCTTTTATAAATTAAATTTAAATATCTTCGAAAATATTATATGGCAACATTTCAGAGTGCTATGTCTGATAAATGCCTGACAACTCTCCTCATTCTTTATATTGTTTTACATTTTTATTCACTAAAATTTTTCCTCTATTATTTATTTCTTGTTATTTTTTACTATTATTATTTTTCCTTATAAAAATAAATAAAGTTTACATATTTAATCTTAAGCGCTTTTAATACTAGGCGAAAAGAAACTTTAGATTCATACGCACACATCCCCTTCAAAAAAAAGAGAGAGAGAACTAAGTTATAGACAAAATAAATCTTTGGCTCTTTCAACTTTACAACTGTACAGAGGCATCCATACTGTTTCCCCTCATTACCCCAATTGTTCTTTGTACTTCGTGAATACTTCTAGAGCAGACTTCATTTATCAGCTCGAGCTGGATATTCCAGCCAACAAAACATGCCAAATACCTCGGAATACTCAGCGCCATCTATGGGTGTTATTCAGAATTTTTTAATTCACCTATATCGCTCTTAAGGTGAATTTTGCATTACTAGGAACAAAATTTGAAGCTGTGAAAGAGAAAGCACCACGCGTCCTGAAAGTGTTGACAGAAGAAGACTGTTCACTACTATAAGTGACTTAAGTCGGTTAATCAAGAACGACGGACCATTTAAACAAAAATAAAGTTTATTAAATCCAAACTATATTGGATCTCGCGCCTATATGCGAATCAACAACCGTACCGTTTTACATCCAAAAGCATTCTCTTCAAAACAAAAAGAATTCTCCCCTATTACAAGGAAGAGCGCCATCTAGTGGCTTTACAATAAACCTTTCTTGAATAATACAAAATAGACAGGGGACCGAACATCCTGCCCGCCGCTGAAATAACAAAATTTCAGGAAAAGAAGCACAACAATTTCACACAAAATTATAAATGCAATACATACAAGCACATAACAACAATACACCTTATTCACAAATATTATTAGTGTAAATGATCAAAAATATATAATAAAAAGAAAATACAATTTTTTAGCAAAATATTTACAAGTTGAAATAAAACTAATATTATCCTTCAATTCATTATATTAATCACTTTTTTCCATTGGTAAAACAGCAATTTTTGAAATAGATCTCTTAAAGATACCCTTTTGTGTTTGAATATTTACCACTCTGATATTATTGTCCTTTCCAACAAAAATGTCTACAATTCTGCCCATAATCCATTTACAAGTGGGAAGGGTATCCTCCTTAACAATTACCATATCACCAATTTTAATGTTGTTTTTTGTAAATATCCACTTATTTCGTTGTTGTAAAGTATTTAAATAATTATTTTGCCACTGTTTCAAAATAGTTTGTACTATTTTTGTACTCCTTTGCCAAAATTTAAGTCTATTTTCCTGAACATTCGCAAGACTAGGTTCGACAATGGCATTTAGCATTCGACCTGTAAGAAAATGGCCAGGAGTTAATACTTCCAGGTCCTCCATGTGATCGGATAAAGGTGTAAGTGGGCGAGAATTTAAAATTCCCTCTATCTGACAAGTTATAGTAAGAAACTCTTCATAAGTTAATTTCGAATTCCCTACAACCCTTTTGAAATGATGTTTAAAAGACTTGACTCCTGCCTCCCATAAACCTCCAAAGTTTGGTGCTCTGGGAGGCAAAAATCTCCATTCAATCTCTTCTGATGCTAAAAAGTTAAACAACTCATTATCAGATTTTCTCACAAGGTTGAACAATTTTTTAAGTTCTACATTTGCACCTACAAAATTTGTAGCATTGTCACTAAACAGTCGCTGCGACTTACCCCTTCTAGCAAAAAATCTCTTTAAAGTGGCAATAAATGCCTCGCATGTCAAATCACACACTATATCTAAGTGAACTGCCTTTGTTACCATACAAACAAAAATACAAACATAAATTTTATGGAATGTGCCTTTTCTTTGTCCTCTATATTTAATGAAAAACGGTCCACAAAAATCAACACCAGAACAGTTGAACGTAAAATTTGAATTAACTCTCTCTTTAGGCAAATTGCCCATAATTTGTTCTGCTGTCACAGGTTTAGCTTTAAAACAAATAATGCATCTGTGGACAATTTTTCTACAAATTGCTCTGCCATTTAAAGGCCAATATTCATTTCTAACACTATAAAGTAAATTTTGAGGTCCCAGATGAAGATACTTCTTGTGAAAATGTTCTATGATCATCTTAGTCAGTTTATGGTTTGCAGGTAAGATCATAGGGTGCATCTGATTTACATTTAAATTACTATGTTGGAGACGACCTCCTACTCTTAATATATTATCTTTGTCTAAGAATGGATTCAAGTTCCTAAGTTTGCCTACTACTGGATTGCCCTTGCGCAGATTATTGAAGTCTTCCCTGAATTCTCTTACCTGTACAGCATGGATTATGATTCTTTTACCTTGTTGTAGCTCTTGTTGAGATAAAGATCCACTTCTTTTGTTCCGGGGGCTCTGAGCGTTGTGAAAAAATCTGAAAATAAAACTTATAACACGAATTAATTTAGAAAAGTTATTAGTAACACTCAGGAGAAGATCAAGGAATGTGTCAGTGGTAGTAAGAGTCAATGTTGTTTCAAGGTGAGTTCCTTTGAATTCTTGCAGATAGTCCTCATCAGAAGAAGGATCAGGTCCAATGAAAGATTCAGCAATATTTTGATGAAGGAAGTCTGGCCCATGCCACCACAATGAATTGCCTTCAATTAGATCTGGATTGACTCCTCTCGAAATCAGATCTGCAGGATTTGAAGCAGTGTTAATCCACTTCCAGCAGAAGTTTTTAGTGAGCTCTTGAATGCGGGTGATTCTGCTTGAAACGAAGACTTTCAACAAATGTGGTGAAGAGTCAATCCAAGTCAACACTATAGTGGAGTCAGAGTATAAATACACGTCATTAATTTTAAAATGAATAGATTCAAAAACCTTGGCCATAAGCCTTGAGAGTAGTTCAGCTGCACAAAGTTCAAGTCTAGGAACGGTTAACACTTTAATTGGTGCAACTCTTGATTTGCTACTAAGTAATGTCACTTTCACTTCGTTTGAACTAGTAACACAACGAAGATATATTACTGCTCCATAAGCATTCTTACTTGCATCGGAGAAACCATGTAGAGACAAATCCTTTACGTTCGAGTCAGTAAAGATATAGCGAGGAATTTTCAAATTCTTAAGTTCTGGTAAGACATCTCTAAATCTTTCCCAAAATTTTCTCTCTTTCAGAGGAAGTTCTTGATCCCAATCCATTTTCAAAAGCCATAACTTTTGGAGAAAAATCTTTGCTTGTACAATTACTGGTCCTAATAGACCCAAGGGGTCAAAAATGCTAGCAATTTCTGCTAATACAGTGCGCTTGGTTATTTTGTTGGAACTAAGTGAAATGGTGAAACTAAAGTTATCTTCCCTGGGATTCCATCTTAAACCAAGAGTCTTAACACTTTCAGAGTTATTTTCTTCTAAATCATATTCCTTATCAAGAAAGGAAACTTGTTTCATCAGAGCTCTTTCATTAGAGCACCATTTATGCAGTTCCATGCCACCAGACTTTAGCATGGCAATCAATTGGCGTTGTAATTCCATAGCAGAAGCAATATTATCCATTCCCGTCAGAATATCATCGACATAAAAGTCCTTTAATGCAGCCGCAGAAGCCAAAGGGAATGTATTTTTTCCATCAATAGAGAGCTGTTTCAAGACTCTCGTTGCCAGATATGGAGCAGATTTCGTTCCATACGTAACTGTTAACAGCTTATATATCTTAGGATTTTTTTTAAGACCTTTGTTCCATAAAATACACTGCAAGTTGCATTGACTAGGGTCGATCCGTATCTGCCGGTACATTTTTTTAACATCAGCTGTGAAAGCAACTCTATGTTGACGAAATCTTAGGAGTATGGAAAAAAGATCCTCTTGCACTACACCTCCCTTTCGAAGGCAGTCATTTAAAGATACTCTATTAGAGGATGGCGAAGATGCATTAAAAACTACTCGAAGTTTTGTAGTTTTGCTATCTGCTTTATAAACCCCATGATGAGGCATAACATATTTTGCATGATGTGAAGAAACGTCCTTTAGTTCCTCCATATGTCCTAGTTTTTCATACTCTTCCATAAAATTAGAGTAGAGGGCATACATTTCAGGATTAGAATGCAAACCCTTCTTTAAACTATTTAATCTTCGGTTTGCAATCCCCAAGGATTCTCCTAATTCTGAATTTTCTTTTATAGGAAGTCTCACAATGAATTTTCCACTTTGATCTCTTTGGTATGTGTTTAAAAAATGCTCTTCACATTCTATTTCTTCTTTACATTTTGAGCTGGGTTCATCTAAAACTGATTCCAGTTCCCAAAACTTTCTGAGTGTTTTTTCTATAGAATTTTCTTGAGTGAGCAACCCACAATGTTGTGTTTCTGGGGAGCCCTCTATGGCACCAGTGCATATATATCCAAAAACTGTTTCCCTAAATGTTAAGGAGTGAGCAGGGATGGCAATTTTACCTTCCATTAGTAACTCAAAAAAGAGCTCTGCTCCTATCAATAGATCAATCTTTCCAGGCTCAAAAAAGAATGGATCAGCTAATTTAATGTTTGCTGGAATTTCTAAATTTGAAATGTCTAGCTTTGTCACTGGTAACAAGTCTGTGATCTTGGGTACTATTAAAAAATCTAATCCAGCAGAAAAAGATCTGTCTTCGTTTGCTATTAAAGTATTTATTTTATTTTTAATATTAACCGCACAACCAGAAAGACATGAAATCGGAATATTAACTTTAAGTTTTTTCAAGCCCAGCAAGTCTGCAAAATTTGATGTTATACAACAGCACATGCTACCACTGTCAAGGATCGCGCGTCCCTTCTGAAAGTGACCACTCCTGTCTGAAATGTAAACAACAGTAGTTGCTAATACTATTTTTCTTTTTTTCCGAAGCAAAACATGACGTCACTCCTTGGGAGCTATTACCCTCCTCGGAAGGCGTTTTGGAACTTTCCATTTGTTTCTTCCCTTCGGGAGAGGGATCTTGTGACCTTTGACCTCGGAATGCTAACTTAGTCCTATGAAGTAACGAATGATGTTTCGATTTACAAGTGATACAAGTAAACTTTGAGCGGCAATATGCCACTTTATGCAGACCAAAACAATTCAAACATAGATTATTGTTTCTAATAAATGCATATCTTTTTTCTGGAGTAAGATTAAGAAATGATTCACATTTGTATAGTGCATGAACATTCTTGCATAATAAACATAAGGCAGAATTTAAACTCGGAGATTTGACAAATAGTGTTTTAGTATTGTTACCTTTTTCAAAATATTTTGATCTAACGGAAAGATTACGACTAATATTATTTAAAACTAAATATCTTTTTTCTAAAAATTCTATTAAATCGTCAAAATCTGGAACTTCAGTGGTTATAAGTGATAATTCATATTGTTTACGCGTTTCTAATGCTAACTTTTGTAAAATGATATTTAATAGTAATATATTCGATAACTTGTTTTTTTCATAATTTAATATTTTTAAGGCTCTTAAGTTTTTTGTAATACAGTCAAGAAATCTTCTTAAATCTTTTGCCGATTCTTGAGTAAGTTTATCATAATTAATTATATTCTTAACATGATTATCGATTATTAGTCTTTTATTTTCATAACGTTCGTCAAGAGCTTTGAAAAGCGATTGAAAGTATCATCAGACGTTTCAATATCTTTCGCTTCACCCTTTAAAGCTGCTCGCAAATAATACAATTTTTGATTTTCTGATAAATTTTTATTATCTTCTATTAAACTTTGAAATTGACTTTTAAACAAATTCCATTCGTCAATTTTTCCAGAAAACACAGGAAAAGGAATTTCTGGCAATTTAATTGCTACATTTGCTGAAGCTTCAATATTTTCAGTATTATTACAATTATGAATAGTGTCATTTGAATTTGAATTTTTAATTTTACAGTTATGAAGTAAGGTTGTAAATCTTACCTCCAAATCTTGTATATCCGAGTCCATCTCAGCCAATGAAATTTCAATTTCAAGGATTTCTTCATCCGTTGCAGATTCAAAGTATTCAGTCTTGAGGTCATCGAACTTTTTCTGAAGTTTCTCAAGCACTGTTAAATGAGCAGCAATATCCGATGGATCATTTGTTTCCTTCCAGTTACTTAATTTTGTAATCTGGGCTTTGATATTGCCCTTCTTTCGATTAAGTGTAGTTATATTTGAAGACATAGTAAAATATCCACACTAGTAATCACTCTAAAACAGTCAACTAAGCACAAAAGCGAAGACACCACTAAACAAAGAACTGTCGAGCTAACTTTCAACATGGAACACTATAATTCAAAATTCATTAGGCGCTGGCTCCGACTCTGCGGACCAGATGTTCACTACTATAAGTGACTTAAGTTCGGTTAATCAAGAACGACGGACCATTTAAACAAAAATAAAGTTTATTAAATCCAAACTATATTGGATCTCGCGCCTATATGCGAATCAACAACCGTACCGTTTTACATCCAAAAGCATTCTCTTCAAAACAAAAAGAATTCTCCCCTATTACAAGGAAGAGCGCCATCTAGTGGCTTTACAATAAACCTTTCTTGAATAATACAAAATAGACAGGGGACTGAACAAAGACTTCAGCCCTGTTTCGCACAAAGGAAGATTCCCATGGAGTGTTGTAGAGATAAAGCAGGGAGTAATTTGAAGGTGAAAAGAAGTAAATATGTATGAAATCAAAATAAAATGCTTCACTGCGTCAGTCTCGTTATTTAATAGCCAAACTTTGTATAACGTGAAATATTAAGTTTTTATCTGTATTAGCTCATAAAAATTTGTTCGATTTTCTTACTAGAATATCTGCGTAAATTGCGTATGATCGAATAAATAATAGAATAATTTGGAAGGGGATCAGAAATAAGAATGAACTTTTTCCTTTTGAATTAGGGAATGAGATAGAACAGAAAATTAAATTATTATTAAGAGAAGTTATTAAATTAAAATTAAATGATCACACACACACACACACATAATTTTCGGATATGCATTGTGATAACATCAATGACGAACATTTAAAATATTGATATTATAACTGTGTAAATAATGTTAATATTTTAATTGTTCACACACACACACATACACACACACACGTATATATATATATATATATATATATATTATTTCCGGACGCATTGTGATAATATTAATGACGAACATTTAAAATATTGATATCAGAACTGTGTAAATACTTTCTTCTTATATTAATTAAATAGTTCAATAATCGTATTTACTGTCATCGGCCATCCCCGACAATTAATCAGAAGCGGAATATTAACTAACAATGAACCAGTGGCATTAATTTTATTTCGATTCAATTCTATTTTTCTTAGATAATGATACAGTTTCTATTACGACGATGTGTGTTAACGCCCAAGGATTTTTTTGAAATTGGATTAGTACGTAATACGAAGAATTCTACATCAGCTTTGAAAGAAAAAAGGGGTATATACTGTTTATTTGCATATTTGAAAATGAAAACCCTAACAGATATTAATGAAATAAACACTGCATTGATTAATTGTAGAGTAGAAAAAATAAAAATAATACTTAAATTTATTTTGGATTCTGACGGATATCGCTTAAATTGAAAGATAATAAAAAAAAAATTTGGCTTTGGTTCTCAAACCGAAAGTGATGAATTCAAAAATAAATTACAAAATCTGAATGATTCTTTTTCGTTCAATGAGGTTATTACTGTATGCAATACATATTAAATATTCCATTTGATGGTATAAAACAGGAAGTTGAAAGCAGAATTCTACTCCTACTTTGAGACCTTGAAGTGTTGTCCAGAAAATACGTCGAAGCTCTTGTCGATTGAGACACAGAGGATCAAAATCCATCTCATAATTCAGGAGAAAAAGAAAACAATAGGGATTCGTCCATGAATGTGAAAGTAGAGATAATTTGTGTATGCAGTGTAATATGAATAATATTTGTGATGATAATTATAGAAGTAATATAAACAAAAACTCTGCTATTCATAACATTGGTATTAATTATTCTGATATCGAAAGTACCATTTCTAAATTTAATGCAGTATCGTATCAAAATATCATTAATTGGATTGATTACTTTGAAAATATTTCTGAATGTTTAGCTTGTCGGATTTACAAAAATTTATCTTCTTTAAAAGATAGTTTGGAGGAACTGCTGCATTATTTGCTCGTACAGAACCGGAAATTAATTCATGGCGAAAACTGAAACAATCTTTGATTGATTAATTTTTATTTGAGATAAATTCAGCTAATTTGTATGAGCCCTTTTGAGCTGAAGAAAAATGAAGGATTCTGAATCCGCTCCACAATATTTTCTAAAAATGAAAGAAATATGCAGTTGTGGGGAAAGAGAAGATACAGCTTCAATGCATCATGTAATAAGAGGGATTAATTATAAACAAGAAAATAAAATTATTTTCAAGGATTTATTACAATTAAAAAGAACATAAAGTTTATGAAGTAATAAAAAGTGATTCTGTAAAAAGTAAAGGCACTTTCGATAAAATAAACATAAACTATGATCATAATTATAGATTTAATATTTTCGATAAAGTAAAACCTAAATTTGAATATGGTGATAGATTCTAAAACCGAAAGTATGAATAAAGTGAAATTTAGTGGTGGTACTGAAAGAATGAAATACAATAAGTTTGAAAGTCATATGAATAAAGTATGTTTTAACTGTGGGGATCCAAACCACATATCACGTTATTGTATTCATAAGGATAAGGGACTTAAATATTTTGGATATGGGGCCTTTGGCCATAAAGCTTCATAATGCTAAAAAACTCACCCGAAACCAGATATAGATGAACCAGAAATAGAAACCAGAATAGAAAATACTTAGATGTTATGTTTGAACCAAAACTTAACAATAAAGTAATGATTTAAGTGTTAATTCACTTATTGATACTGGAAGTCAAGTTACATTGCTTCGTAAATCAGAGTTTGATAAATTTAATGTTAAGCAATTGTCTTCATTGAACTCTACTTTAAGTGGATTTGGTAAATGCAGAGTAAAACCATTGAGATGTCTTAAAGGGAACATTCAAATTGATGATTTTAAGAGTAATGCAGATATATGTGTTATAGAAAATGATGTTAGTTCTTGTGATGTGGTCATTGGACTTAATGTTCTAATGCAAGGTGAAACGCTAATAAATGAAAATGGAATTACTGTCAAAGATAAATTTTAGTGTTTAGAGGAAATCAACACCTGTGCTACTAATTGAGGTAACCTCTAATGAAGTTGAACTGAACATTGAACCCGAAGTTTCAAATACTTTTAAAGATAATGTACAGTAATTAATTTAGAATTCCGTACCGCACAAAACTAAAATCAGTGTACCGCACCCAGATGAAAATTCGGATTTAATCAAGATAATTGGAACAAAGGAAGGTATTGATAAAGCCCACCTAAAAATTCAATTAATATCTGATGAACAGAGTAAATTGGCATTCGAACGTCTATTAATCCCTAAAATGTCTCATCCCTTCATCATTGGACCTTTAACGAAACCATTAACCAAATAATCGGAGAAACTAAGGCTAGGATCAATATTCCTCATGCATCTGTTATGAAGGATGAGCTTACCATTACTGGAGGAAAAGAAGCTGTAGCTAAAGCAAAGGCTAGAATTCAAAATATCTATGAAGAATGAAAACGAAATTGTCAAAGTATTTTCTTTGAAGTTCCTAAAAATCAGCATAAGTACATTATTGGACCCCGTAGACAAACCATTGAAGAAATTTTACAGGAAACTGATGTATCTGTTGAAGTGCCACCACCAGATGTGCAATCTGATACTATAACTTTAAGGGATGAATAAGTTAAATTAGGTCCAGCTTCGACTTAAATTTATTTTAAGGCTAACAGGGTTAGAACTGAGCATACGGATGTCCCTATTTGGTTACACAAATATATAATTGACAAGAAAGGTGGAAATATTAAGCATATGGCCCAGGATCTTTCAAAATATCAAGTTGATTTTACTGATGAAAGAATTAAAGTTGAAGGTACCCCAGAAGAACTTTATGTAGACTGCAAAAGATTAAAATAAATGATTGATAACTTACAAAAACAAGTTTCTTATGAAGAAATCAAAGTAAACCCTGCTTTTCCTCGTCATGTAACTGAAAAGAATGGTTCAAATAATAACAGAATAAAAGGAGATACCAAAACTCTAATTTAACATTTCATCCGATAACCAAACTGATGTTGTTCGCATTGAAGGAGCCCCCGAAGGTGTTACTCAAGTTAAAAAATTGCTTTTGGAAATGGTTCATAGAATGGAAAATGAAATTTCCAAGTATCTTATCATGGAACAACGCTTCCATCGAATTATTATTGGTGCCAAATGTGAAAAAAATAAGAGAACATAGAGATTAATTTAACCGAGTAAGTACTACCTTTCCTGAACTAGGTTTAAAAAGTGATAAAGTAACTATCAGAAGACCAAAATCAGACGTTGATGCTTGTTATAAATATTTGCATTGTATGAATGAAGAAATGAAAGTTTCTAATTTAATTGATGAAGTACCAATTTATAAAGAAAATCACAAATTTATCATCGGAAAAGGTGAAGCAAATATTAAGAAGATTAGAGATGAAACAAACGCCAAAATAGACCTTCCAGCTGAAGCGGTAGAATCTGATGTTATTGTAATTTGTGTACCAAAAGAAGATATCATGAAAGCATAGAAACGTCTTCTTGAAAATTTCAAATCAGAAACAACATGTTAGGCACACTGCTGAAACTGAAGCAATTTCAGAATAACATAAATTTTTGATTGGTAAAAATGGAGCTAGTATTAAAAACGTTCTTGCCAAGACAGGAGCAAGAATTGTTTTCCCTAATGAAAATGATGATGGTAAAAATACAATTACTATCACTGGTAGAAAAGATGAAGTTGAAGCAGCTAAGGATAAACTAAACAGCCTTTTTACTCAATTGAAAATGCAGCAGAAAACAACTACTGAAATTGATCCAAGAGGTGCTGAAGTGTCGAAAAAACTTTCTAGCGATTATGGAGGTGTTACTGTTAGTTTTCCTAAATTGGCTCTAATAGTAGCAAGCTAGTTTTGAAAGGGACTAAAAATTTCCTTAAACCAGCTAAGCAGCGTTTGCTTGAAATAGTAGAGGATTTGGAAGCGAGATGGTAACAGTTGAAGCATTATTCCTCAACAACATCATCCTAGGGACTAGAGGTTCTAAGATGCAAAATGTTCGACGAGAGTTTAATGTTACTATTAAGGTGCCTGATCGTGAAAAACCTGAAGATGCTGATAAAGTGACGATGAATAGAGATGCGCATGCTGATGTTTTTGAAGTTGAATTTCAAGCCAATTTTGAAGCTCAAAGAGACGAACTGAGACATGCGAAACAAAAGAAAAATCTTTAAGACGAAAACCGGAAGGCGTAAAACTTAAGAAGACGGGAACCAAAATCTTATAGAGTTGTAGACCTTGTTTCCATCAATAGAACTCAGTTTGGACAACTCCTAAAACTAAAGACGAAGAATCTAGGACCCTACAGGATCACTTGACTAAAAGGAGGAAATATCTATGACGTTATCAAAGAGGGAGTCCATGAAGGACCCAACTGTGCGACGTCATGTGCTGAATACCTGAAACCATGGAGTACGACGACTGAACTCTAACAACATAAATGTGTCTTTTTTTCAGAATTTTGTAATGTTCCGATTTTTTGTTCTTGTTTTGTCTCTTTGTAACTATATTTGCAGCGTCGTCTGGAGGACCAACTGAGTCCAGGATAGTCGAGTTATGTGGTGACCAAGAACTCCAAAAAGATTTTGTAACAGAATATGGTGACAAAGTTCCAAATAATTATGGAATGATTTGTAAAAATTATAATTGTAAAATGATTAATAATCGAACTGAAAAAAATAATGCTTTTTTTAAATACAAATTTTTTCAATAAAGGTATTAATCCAACCTGGGGCTTGAAATCGTGCCGGAGCCGGAGGGCGAGTAGCCAGCTCAAGTGTCGTCCTCTTTACTAGATCGTGTTTCCTAATAACAAGGTCCATCGTAAGTAGCCTTCGTGTAGTCTCAGTCCGGCAAAGTTTAACCCAACCATTAATTTTAATACGCTTAATATATCAATAATTTTCAAAAGAGTATTGGAATTAAGTGAAATGCACTCTTTGAACTAATTCTTAAATAATTCGATATAAAAACCAACGTTTTTAAAAATAACGTTTTTATATGGTAGCAAAGTATATTAAAGAAAATTATTGAAATATTAGTTAAAACTGTTAGTTATTTTTAACTTTAAAATTTACTTAAAAAGATACATTTGTGAGCATATTAAGAAATTCATAATACTCATAAAATCAAAACATGCATTTGAAAGTTTGTAAGTCATTTTATTAAAAAAAATGGGAACCAGAATTCAGAAAAGGTTTACCCTTGGCGACAAGAATTATTTGGCAGTATATTGCCAAATGTGGCTACCCTGTTCAGTTTCACTGATTTAACGCTCAGCATAAAAAGAAACACGCCAAGTTTGGGCCAATTTTTGAAATCGTGCTGTGTTTGGGCTAAACTCGCATTATTAAAAATATAGTTAAACACTTTCTGCAAAACGCGATAAATATTGCATTGTTAGAGAGAGTCGAACGATTCTCTCAATTTCAGCTCAGTGGGAAGTTAAGTTAAATTAACGATCGAAAATTTGATGACACACACACTCACACACACACCCACACACACCAAGTAAATTCAGAAAAACGTTTAATAGAAAAATATCAGTAGTGGCTGGAAAAAGGGTGAGTCATATAGAGATTGAGTTTACAAAACAGGCGTGATAATAGCTAGTTTCAAAGAGAGTAATTCCTGTGATGGTACCTCCCTTTTATGCGTCGCGCACTTAAA
>BMAW01018412.1:197796-355740 GCA_019974015.1 Nephila pilipes | reverse complement strand
AACAGGAAAATACAGTTAAATAGAATTTGATAAATTGAATGAAAAAAATGATTTAACACAAATACTTAAACATATATAAAAGCACCATATATATATATAAACAAGGATAAGAAAAACCTTCACTTTTTTCTTCCTCTTTTTTTATTTTAGGATACATGAAAATGTTTTTTTTATTTCATCGTAGAAACCATTATTAATTTCCTTATTACTCTCCTCTGATACAAGCTTTAGGGAGATGAATGTTGGCCTGAGGCTTGTAGTATTACAAATCATGAAGATTTGAGTTTCGAGAAATTGTTAATATCTACACTGGTGTTCAAAATTAAGAGAATTTCCATAAAGAGCCGATTTTCACCAAAAGCTCTTAATGAAAGGTAAAACTTCTGCTTCAGAACAAATATTAAAATTTTCATTTGAATTACCTAACATATATGTGTGGGGGAGGGGGGTTGTACATTTAGAACAATATTTTAAGTTTTATAGAAATATTTTAAAGGTATAATGGCAAAAATACTACATGTAGGATTTTCTTAAGTTTTTCATATTTTTCTGTGCTAAGAGTTTTAATGCTGAAAAAAAAAATTATGGATATTTTGCAATGAACAAAATTAGTGATAGTGGAGGACCTTATGGAGTCCTGTTCCTGGAAAAGTGGAGGACCTTATTCAAGTTTAATGACTTAAAAATTATTCACTTCTATTCTAAATGAATTTCTTAATTTTTTCACACTGGTTTCAAGCACAAAATTTTTGTATTTTATTTTGTTTCAGACATTTTACAGTTCAGCAATATTTATTAATTCTATTAGTCTTTAACTGCCTATTTCATCCCTTTTTTAAAAAAAACTAAGAAAATTACTTAAAAAACTCAACAGGAATTTTAATATATATAAACTTTATTTTTATTTATTTATTTTGAGATTTCAAAGCTTTACTTTGTTTTTTTTTCCCTTAAAATGTATCAACTTATCTAAATTTTAGATTTTAATTTTTGTAATAATGAATTTTGTATTTCAATCAGAATTCTTACAATGACCTTCTCAAATTATTCATGCAACATTAGTATTATCACTTGTACATATAGCTAATTTTTTGAATAACTGCATACACTTAATAAGGAACATTTAATTCAAATTTTAAAAATTCCATTAACAATATTTGCATTATTATTTATCAATTGCATATTTATTTCCAAAAAAATTTTCAGAATTGTTTCAATAATAGACACTTACCAGTGTCAGATGAAGTTTGATCAGTATTAACAACTGGTAAACCTGTTGCAAAGAAATCCATAACTGTTGCAAATATTTGAGGTTTCAAAACTTTCCACTCAATATCATCATCTGCCTATAAAAATTATGATAAGAACAATATAGATTTGAAACACTTGAAAAAGAGAAACACATACAGGTTTAAACACATACTATATATATTTACTGATATAAGCTCATTAAATGAAAAAACTACATTATGATTTCTATATAACAGAATTAAAAAATATATATTAATGAATTTAGAATACAGAATTATTTCTTCAATAAAATAAGAATTATGTGCTTTTCAAACAGTTCAAATACACTCGAAAGATTAGCTATAATATTAACAATTAAGTTAAAGGTATGACTGCTAAAACTTTAAGCCCTAGAGCTATTTATGTATTTTACAATGGTCTAGGATTTAAAGTTTTACTTCTAAATTGTACTCTTGATTTGTCGCCTCTAAAATCTGAATAATTGTCACAACCTTAACCTCTCCTACTTTTCACTTTAAATCCATTTTGCCTTAACTCTCTCACCTGTTTAATTATTAATTTAGGTTGTCAAAACATAAAGTTTAAGGAAAATCAGTGTGTTAGTAAAATGATAGAAATGTTTGATGAATGGGAATTAAATGATGCAGATAATTTAATTTAAAATGATGAAGCAAAGAATAGAGATGTTTGTACAACTCATAAAAGCCAAGAGAGTATTGTGATAGATGAAGTTAAATTCAATGGATCGTTAGAGTTATAAGAAAAAAATGGAATTACTTAAGTTAACTAATGAATTTAGAGATTGCATTATATATATATGCACGTAATATCAATGAACTGGATTATACAACATTAACCAAAATGGATATTAAAGAAATTAAGGGAAATAAACTAGTTTGTTTACGACTATATGAGGCAAGTTTAGAGAAAAGAAAATAGTATAGTCTCAGACACTAGAACATTTTACAGTCCTGTTTTTTTAGAACCAACAGGTGTAACCTGTTTGACCTCTGACTAAATGAGTATAAAGCAAGCTGTTTAAAAATCCAAAGCATGAAGTAACTATCATCAAATATAGTTAAAAACTATCCCAATTAAACCAGCTTTCAAACAAAACAAACCACATTAAAATTGACTCCTCCATTTTGGAACTACTTTGCCACAGACAGAGGCTTCTAAATTATAACATTCCTCTTGTTGTAAAAAGAGTTAAAAACTGCTGAATTTGAATGTCATAGACTAAAATTAAAAAAGAGAGAGAGAGAGAAATTCCACCATAAAATTGCCATTATTTTTTTTATATGAATTAAAACTTATGAAAGAATTTAAGAGATACAGACTAAAGTTTGGATTAAATTGAAGAAAATAGAGAACATTTTATATAAAAAAATAACATATTTTTATCCAAGAATTCAATTTATTTTAGAGAAATCAATTTATGAATCTTCCGACTTTTAGGGACAAGAACTCTATCTCTTTATTTATGCACCCATGATAGAAATAATTGAGGATATATTGCAAAAAGTTTTGTATTGGTTTAATAGTTCTCCAGAAAATCATGATTAAACATAAATATGTAAAAAGTGCAGTCAGTTGAAAAAGTACTTGGTGAATTTAGAATATTTGATGTATAACACAAATAATAAATAATCTCTAAAAATTATTTACCCATATCTACTGCACTAGTAACTAATTACAAGACTACCACAACTGGATGATGTTGCATGTTAAAGCATTGTTTTGAATCTGACTCTCTTTTGTATGCAGATGGAAAGAACTTGAATCCTGTTTGAAGCACTGGCACAAATCACAGTTTACAAATAGAAATACTCAGAAGCCTATCTATTTTGTTATATTTGAATTAACTCATTAAATCTCATCTGCAGTGTATCTTAAAATATAGGAATGTCTAGAATCATGTAAATTCCAGTTAAATTTGATTTTACTACTCATTTATTTTCTAGATTTAAGTAATCAATATATATATTTAGAGTTGTGCGAGTATATATTTTGTGCTCTATTTCAGATCATTTTGAGACTTCTAAATTTTGGAGCCATAGGCAGTTGCTTACCACCTAAGCTCAGCACCCTTTGCTCAGTAAAATCACACTCCCATTGACTATTCACCAAGCTCAAATGCTGCTAACATTCTTATTCCCACCAGTAGATTCAACATAAGGATAATATTCAATGACAAGGTTTTCAGACCTGTCCACTAGTTCAAAGACAACTGAGTTGAATCAACTAAACTTCCTTGTCTGAAAACAGCCTAAGGTTGTCATCTGTCATAAAAGAGATGCAAATGCTTTCCATTAAATGGATCCCCACCTGATGTTATCTATTTCTGACTACATGCACAATGAGGATAAATCATCAATGTTGAATCCCTTATAGCTCAAAGCAATATCAAAAGTTACTACTTGGCATAAGAATTTATACAGAAAACCAAACATCTCCAAAACAATATGGGAGAATACCATGTTTATAGTCTGTAAGATCATGCAATACAGGATGTTATGTAAAAGCAGTTATGTAATTGAACAGAAATGAACATTATGTAATTGAATTTGAGTAGTCATAATATAAATAACTGCAGTATGTGTCTTGTATTTATTCATTCAACTTTATAATGTAATGAATTTAGTATCTGAGTAATTAAATATTATTAGAATTCAGTTATTGTACATGGAGTCAACTTAATTAATTTTTGATGGATGCATATATCCACAAATGTTCAGACATGATGGAAGGGGGGGGACTTGATTCAAAAGAGGCAATTAAGTAAAATGACTCTTGAATTAATTTTATGGAGATATTTTCTTGCAGTGGGTATAGACATTTCCTTTACTCCGTAATCCCTTCTTCAGGCTACATTGAATCAAGCTATGAGCCACATAAGGCCAGCAGATAGGGCATTCCTTCAATAGAAACTAAGAATATACACAAAAAAATCCTTATATACTTCCATTGGAGAGGGGGGAGACAACTCAAAACATGCAAATGTCTTTGTAGTAGGTATAGATATTGCTTTCGCTCTATATTCGCATCTTGGGCCACATTGAATTATGCTCTGGGCAGCTGTGGGTCAGACACCCCAGCTAAAAAAAACCCTGAAATATCCCCTGCACCCCTGAAATATTAACAAAAAAATCCTTACATTTCCATCACATATGCTTACTTACCCTAGAAACCGTAATGAAATCTGGACCAAAAAATACTGCTGACACCCCTTCAATCTGAAATAATTGTCTAGCTAAAGGCGATTTACTAGCTTCTTTAACATTTGGTGCATCAAATGTACCTGATTCAAGAACAGGAATGCCAGGTATAAACTTCAGGCTGTTTGGATTAGGTGTTTCTTGAGTTTGAATAAACAGAGATCTTTCTAAAAAGAAACAATTAATAATAACCAAAATGTAAAATTTTAAAATAGATTGAAAAATAATATAAGGGATAACTTAAAAGGAATTTATATGGTAATTTAAAAAATTTTTGGCATTAGACGCTGTGTTATTAACCAAATAGCAGTATTCTCCTGCAGCAGTTCAAGATCAGATATAATTCATTTTAGTTATTAAGCAATAAAGCACTAAAGTTATTTTAATATTTGAATAAATATAAAGAATGGAAATAAATTTAAAAAAAGGGTTGTAACAATGAAATTTTTCTTCCACCTTTTATGTTATACATAAGATTTTATTCAATACATGAGTTAGTATTTTGCAACCAAGTTTTTTTTTATTTCAACATTAAAACAATATTGAAGAAATTACAATTAAATAATCATAACTCCTAAATTAAATAATTAGAATTTCAACAATGATTACTTTTGAGAATTTAGTTCCTATAAAAACATGTGTTTCACATGTTAAATGTTAACAAAACTGGAGAGATAATTTTTGAAATATTTATATAGCCAATAAAAAGTTAAAATGTTATTCTTTAGTTGATTTGCTGTATTTAGATAAATAAATTAAATAGAGCAAATCAATGTCACACTAAGGATGCACAGAATACTCTTGCTAAGGCTAATAAAAGGAGAATATATATATATATATATATGTGTGTGTATTGTACTGAAATAAAAAAATACAATGGAATAATATTTATAGCATAAATAATTAAGTTGAGATGATTAAACGATTTTACTACAACAATTAAAAATAAATTTGTGAGAATACAAACTACAAAAAAATACAGATAAGTTTCTCAGTTTTTTAGAATAATTATTGTGATTCTAAAGGAAGTCATAAAGAACTTTTTATGTAAGCTTTTAAAACAAATAAATAATGGGGGGGGACACCTTCATCTAAGTAATATTTACAAGTATTTGTTGAAATGGTGTAATAAATACAGACTTCTTAATTACCAGTGTGTGAAAAGATATACTTATGATTTTACAGGGGGGAAATGGATAATTTGAGATCATAGAATCAATGAAGCTCCTAATCTGAATTGGAACATTTAAATATTTGTTTTTATTCTTAGAAAAAGATTGACATCAGAAAAAATATTCATTTTCTACAGCCATAGTAACCTAGTGGCCCAGTCACAGGACAATGATTAAAAGATTTAAGACTAACAGAACTGTATTTCAATGCAAACCAAATGTGAAAGAAACTGCACCTTTTATCTGACTTTGTGCTTACATTTTTAAGTGGTATGATGTAGAAGTTCAAAGATGAAATTCGAGACCAAATTTTAATTTTTGTTATCATACAGTAGTTTAAAGTTTAAAAATGTAATCTGCCAACAACAGCCTGTATGGGTAAAGCAACTCAGGTGCAACAATATTCAACTCAAACCAAGTTGAAATGTAATTACCATAAAAGATTACTTTTGAGGATAATAGCCTTTGTTGTTCTATATCCCATAAAATCAATGAATAAAGAGATTACCTTTGATTGATTTATTTAAATTGATAAAAATTTAAAGATAATAACACAAAGTTTAAATAAATTATGGGCCACATAAGAAAAATCTTTACCGGAATTTTATTCTGTGGATATATCATGATTCATCTAAAGATTCAAATTTTTAGTTCATTGATCCATATATATTTAAAATGAACTTTAGGTCATGCAAATTGTAGCATTTGTAAGTCATCTTATGAAATCAAATAAACCATTAAGGCAATTACTACCCTATTGTTAGGTTAGATATTGACTAATATTACACTAAACCTATGCAATAACTCCAATTTTTATAAAAATGCATATAAATCTATTCATACATCCTTTTGTTAATTTTATTCAATTCTTAATGTAATTAAAAACATGGAAAAATTTAAGTAAAATAAAACTTACTTATATGATACCTTCTCAAGTTTTCAAAAGCATTTTCCTTTAATAAGCATCTCTTGAAAGAACAAGCAGAGTGTATTCTAGTAAAGAAAAATTATTTTTTAAAAGAAATGATAGTAGATAAAATATTTTAACATATATTTAAATTAAGATATAATATAAATACAATAGGCTAAGTCAATTAATTATTTAAAAATTAACACTGTTTAATGCATTTATATCTTGTTCTTTTTCTCTGTATAAGAAGACAACATAAATTACCAAAACAAAATGATACAATAATAATTTGTGCAAAATATACAGGGGCAAAACTTGATTTATAAATCACAAACTTGAATTTATGCTTTTAAAGAGAGTAATTTTGAAACCAAAGGGATGATTACAAAAAAAAAAAAAAAAAAAAAGGAAAAAAATGTTTCTTGAAGACATATCCAAATTCAAAAAGTCAAGGTACATACTCGTACATATATATATACACAGTCGAGCTTCTATACTTCAAATTTTTATCCATCTAATTTCTTTTGGAACTTAAAATTTTCCATACAAACTGTTTTCACGATATATTGAACAAAATTTCACAGAACAGTTTTCAAGTTCAAGCAATTTGCACAAATAGACGAGAATTTAATTACGCCTGATTACCCTGTGGCAAGTGAGTGTGAGAATGTCCAATGGTATTTATTACCAATTATATTTATATTATTTAATGAGCGATATTTATTACCTTCTGATGTGGAGTCAGAACTGAAGTCTGGATATTGCACCTTTGATTGCAGATCTTTAATGTAGCACCCCCAATTGAAAAACTATCAAGAAAACAAGTAAAAAAAGATTTCCAAATTGTCTGGCATAGCTTGAGATTTATTCCTAACATTTCTGAAGAAATGTGTACCTCTCTCAATAAAAGTGAACAATATTTTGAAATGGATTAATTAAAAGATAATGTTTGAAAAGACATTCAGAACTACTTTGTCCGAAAATAAGTAAAAATTTTGTTTGCATTTTTGTATAAACATTCAGTTTTTAATACATTGTTAAAAAATTTGTACTTTTTTTTTAAGTATTTATGTACATTGAAATTTCTATACCTTGAACTTTTTTCCCCAAGAAATATCTATACATATATTCTATATTTAGAGAAAAATAAGAACAAGATTTTATCTTACTCATAAACAATAAATTTAGCATTCATGTGTAATTCATAAAGATTAGTATCATTAAAATGTTTCAATAATTTTAAAAATATTTCCATATAAATAAATTTTAGTGTCCAGATTTTGATCATAGTGAACTTCTTACTTTCTGGTTGCAAATTTTTAATTCAAAATTGGAGAATAAAATCTAAACATTAGTTAACAACAAATTTACTTAAAACTAAGTAAAAATGAGCAATATTGTTCAATAATATCAAATAATTTACAAACCTACAACATAACATTACATTATAAAAAGTAGGACATATGCATGTATATTATAATCTCATAATAAAAATACATTAAAATATATAATTTTTTAAATCTAACATTAGGTTGCTTTTTTTTAGCTCCCTACAGTAAAAAATTATTTGAAAGATAGCCAACAGAACAAAACAAAAATGCATTCTTTCATAATTTTAACATAAAATCATATTTCTTTTTATGTTAAAGTAATACATTTCCCAAAAGTTGGAATGCAAAAACATAATAAATTATCCAGTTCAAATTAAGTGAATTTTTTTTTAATAAATATTTTCTGTTAAAGTGAAGTATCAGATGCCCTTGACAATTCGCAATTTTTGGTCATGAAAAAGATTTCAATCTGGTGAATAAATTTAAGGTAACCTTGATAGCTTTTCTTTTGGGAAACTTCTACATAGATAATGTTTTCTTTCTTGAGTGCTACTTATCCAAAGTGGCAAACAAGTTTTGAAAAACCGCAGATATTTAAAAAAATACATTACATAGTTCTTTTTGCTTTTTAACCTTTTTTTCAAATTGTTTAATGTTCTTTGTGATGGTTGAATGCTTTGAAGTGTTATTTTAATTGTTCTGTTAAACATGTCTGCAAAGTATGAATTACAGTTGTTTTTCTTATGATTTTGAGTGATGCATGGATAAAGATTTAATTTTAAAAAAAGTTGAATTTTCAATTTGCAACAAATGAATGTATTACCCTCCTTTGAGGAATTATTTCAAAAAAAGTCTTCCCTCCCCCTATAAATCTTATTGCATAACTTTATTATATGTTATATATATTTCTTTTATATTTTTAATACATAATTTAATTATTATTTATAATTGTAATTAATAGTTATAAACATATTAATGTTAATTATTATAATAAAATACTATAAGTAAAATTATTTACAATTATATATTTTTATAACTAAAAATGATTATAATAGATAATTATAATATATAAGAGTACATAATTATAATTATTTATGATTAATTATTGTTATTAGTTCCATCAAATTACTAAAAGTTTAACATTCTTGTTTACTTATGTTTAAATTTACCAATTTTCTCATCAGAAACGGTTTCATTTCGGTTCACAGTTCATTTTTTTTATATATCACAACTATGGTGACCTTTTTTCTAACTCGCCATGTTTTTTGTCAAATCGTAAAAGGATACCCAATGCTTCACTTTAATCATCTTCTCCAA
The DNA here is from genome assembly GCA_019974015.1 of Nephila pilipes. Taxonomy (NCBI): domain Eukaryota; kingdom Metazoa; phylum Arthropoda; class Arachnida; order Araneae; family Nephilidae; genus Nephila; species Nephila pilipes. Next base: position 346,541 of record BMAW01018412.1, on the reverse strand, counting down.
TACATTTTCACATGCTGGAAAAGAACAACTTAATAGTTAATTTTTAATAAAATTTAGGAAGGATATTTTTTACACACTATTTTCTTAAAATTATTTTGAAATGCAAAAAGATTCATTTTTTAAAATATTACTATTTTATATTTTATTAAAGGTATAAGAAATGAGGTATATTAATATTATCAAATTTTTGAAATTTATAATGAAATAATACTTAAAAAGCAAAAAAAAAAAAAAAAAATTCTAAAATAAAAAATTTAGAAAATAAGAAGTACCCATGATTGTGCAAGTATTTTCTATCCTTATGAGTAAATAATTATATAATTTTGGGGGTAAAAGTAAAATAATTTTACATTTGCTATAACTAATTTATGAGTTTCTTATAATTTAAAATTAAACTAAATCATTTGTAATGAGTCTATGTATTATAGAATATATATTTCCTTGGTACACAGCAGTGATAGGCAAGTCACAATAATTTTTAATCATCATAAATTAGATTATTTTTAATACATTAGTATACACCTACTAATGTTAGTACACACTTAAGTAGTATTAGTGTACACATTGCAACTACTTTTAAACCGATAACATGAAGTACATCATATGGGGATAAAAAGTCTTTGCTGCTCTGTATCTCATAAAACCAATCAATAAATTGAGTACATCATACATAATCATATATATATAATATGGTAGATCACAGATTCTTTAGAATTTAAGAAAAATATTTTGCCTCAGAATTGAAATACTTTTTCGGAATGAAAATACCCAGAAGAGGCCTACAAACTGATCCAAAATATAGTCATAGTTTGCCTGCCTGATTAGGCTAGGTGGAGGGTGTACCAGAAATTATGTAAGATTCTAAGTCCGAAGTGAGAGACTGGAGGGGTAAAAATGGATTTAATGGATGTATAACCTTACTATACATTCAGCATATGTACATCTCAAAAGAGGGTTGGTGTCTAGCCATTTTCCCAATGCTCAATCCAGCCATATGATTATGGTTCCATACATTGCCTGAAACTGTAGTGAAAGTGTCATATGTTTCCATTACTAATTTCATACTTGTTTATGTTGTTTTAAAAACAACTCAGTTACATGACGTTACAGACAGTGACGAACCTTTCAAGCAATAATGTACCATTTCCTCCTTCAGCTTGAACATGAACTATCATTACTTTTTTAGGCAAAAATGGTTTAAATTTTATTTTTAATAACTTACATTTTTATTCAAATATCATACCTTATTGATCTCTTACCTTAAAAACCCATGTATCTACTGTTAAAACCTTTTTAAAAAATCAAATTTGTAAGACACAGGAATATATTAATCAGGTGTTTCTATTATTTTAAAGGGTTAATATTGTATCAGAACTCAAAGATTTAGAATTTGAACAGGATTTGAGAAATTTGAATTTGGATTCTGAGGTATCACTCAATGTGAAACAGCAAAAATATATGTTTATGACACTTGCTTAATTATCACATTTGATTATTCATAATTTAGACTACTCAAATATCAAATAAATTTTTAATATTTAACTTTAATTACCTTTATATTACAAATAGTAATAACACTTAAGGTGTACTAATAATATAATTCATTAATTAATTGCTTTAAATATGATCCTGGATAAATTAAATTGAAAAACCTTGTGTCAAACAGTGACAATTTGGATAAATTTAATTTACTTAGTAATCTTTAAAATATAAAATATAGATAATAAACAATAAGCAAATGATGGAATGAAAAGCATTATATGATATCGTTTCAACATTTGAACAAAAATGAATTGATCTTGTTTCACTATAAATGCTAAAATAGGATCCAACTAAAATCTGTCATTAAGATACAGCAAATATTAAAATAAATCTATGAATTTAAAAGAAATTTGTAAAATATAAGGAAAAATGAAACCAAACTGCTAATTAATGAGCCATGGAACATAAGTGATTCAAATATTTTGATAACAGGAAATATTTAAAATTGAAAATTTTGTAAGTAGTAAATAAATGCTTGTCATTTAAATTATGTTGTCTATTATCATAAAGCCATCATTTTTTTTGAATAATTATTTATCTGAAATTTTTTCAACAAAAACTTTAACAAATGTTGACATAATCTAAGCCAATATTTACTAATTTTTTAAAAATAAATTAACATATAGTGGCTCAAACAATTGAGAATACATCTTAAATTGATAAATCGAACTTTCAATATAAATAACACATTACCAAGAAGTGCACACGCTTTTATTTTTACACATAACAAATGGCTTAACTTCAAGTAAAAAAAATAAAGAAAAAAATCAAAGGCAAAATTCTGAACAGAAAAATTTTAGAAGCATTTTAACTAAAAATATACAAATTTTCACCTAAAAAATTGACAATACAATAAATTTTTGTTACATTTTGCACTCAAAAAATATGTCAATATTTATATGGGTACTTTTCCTTTAAAGGGGCCTGTAAAAAAATCGCCAAATCTCGTTGTGTGCAAATTCACCTCTCCTGATACATACCACTACATGGTGCATCATTTGCCCATGATATCACTCTGGTTTGACGAAGGGGGGGAATTAACCATCACCGATAGCTCCCTATAATGGAAAAGTACCTTTATATGCATACCCTTTGGCTTTAATAATATCCTCCAAATATTGTGATACCAATTCAACCAAATTTCCATTTGTATCTGAAGATATTTTATCCTATTCATCTTGTAACATTTGTTTAAAATGAGCTTTTTTCCTAATTTTGCACAGCTGTTTCAAGAGTAGCCCATAGCTTTCCATAAACCTGATGTTAGGTAATTGCGGTGATATGTGCAACTATAGTTTACAATGGAAAAGATACCACATTTTGATGTTGCATGCCATGTCATTTGGATCACTGTCATGCTGGAATATGAAATTTCCAGCAAACACCAAATTTTGGAATTTTCTTCCACACACGATATAATGGCCATCATACTGTTGAATTTACTTTCGTTTCTAAATTTTATCGTCTTCCAAAGGTTACTGGCCATTGATTGACCAGTTCTTGTTAATTGCAAATGCTTTTTCTGATTTTTCAAACAGATGAACAGTTTCTATCAAACAACTTGACTTTTATATCTGCCTTGTCTAATTACATTTAGAATAGTTTTAGTACTAAAACTTTTGCCACTAATTTAGAAGTTTCTGCAGCAAGTTGGACTGCATTTATTTTAAGATCAGTCTCTATTTCTTTCGAAATTTTCCTTTTAGAAACATCACTCAGAATACCTTTCCTATCTCTATCACTTTTGTTTTCAATAAGTCCACCACATCCAATGATTGACTGGATTTACATGTAGCTTCTACGAACAATTTCTTCTATTTTTAGATAGGATCTTCTTTTTTTAAACACGAGAATTGCCTTACATAAGATGTTAGTTTCTTCTCGAAGAGCCATTTTCGATTTAAAAGTCTCGCTTTATTGCACATATAAAAACTTAATCTCACAAAAGTGATCGCTAAAATGTATAAGATTAAGTTATGCACAAACATATTAAAAAAACAGTAAAGTAAAAAAAATTAGCAGTAGTTAAACCATTTTTATAAGTGTATTCGCAATTTTTTGAGAGCAAAATTTACCCAATAAACTTTTAAAGTTGTATATATCATGATTTTTAATGAATTATTTTTATTTTTGTGAAAATACAAAGTAAAATGTCCATAGTTTAATGCCCCTGCAAATAATTATGTTATAATTATATTTCCCCCTCTTGATTTACCTTACACAATTCGTTAATTTGTGTAAAAATCGAATATATACCAATTGTTTAAGCCACTATAATGATTTATTTGCAAATTTAATGCAATACATTCATTAACACAATTTTATTTACTTTTGAGATTGTGACATAAGAAAAAATAAGTTTTTATTAGGCACCAAAAATCTTTTAATAAGCGAAGCCATATTTGTTACGTGAATTATTAGCTTCAGAAATTAAAGCCACACTTCATCCCTCCACGCACTTTGTTTGTAAACACTTGTACTGGATTCAGTTACAGTTGCAATGTGTGTAACTTCAACAACAATGAAATAGTTAGTGAGCTTCAGTCACTACACCACTTTGCTCAATCCGATTTTAAAACGTTTTTCTGAATTTCACTTGGTGTGTGTGTGTTATCAAATTTTCAATCGTTAATTTAACCAACTTCCCATCAAGCTAGAGCTTTGAAATTTTGGGAATCGTTCGTACTCGCCTAACAATGCAATATTTAGACGTTTGCGACAAGTTTTAACTAATATTTCAATAATTTTAATAAGTCAAAATATTCTTTCCTCTCGGCGCTTTTAAGATTGAGGGAAAAAATTTCTTTCCCCCTCTGGGAAAACCGGGCACTCCTCCCCACACCGTATGAGGTATCGTAAACCTTTTGTATTCACAAAGGGGAGATACTATCTCCCCTTTACTATCTCCGAGATAGTAAGGGTTACTGACTTTTAGTCAGTAATCATTCGCAAGAAAGAAAGTTTCTAATATTTGGCGCCATGTCTTATGACAATAATTTTTTCTGAATTCTGGTTCCCATTTTTTTTTTTAATAGAATGACTTACAAACTTTCAAATGCATGTTTTGATTTTATGAGTATTATGAATTTCTTAATACGCTCACAAATGTCTCTTTTTAAGTAAATTTTAAAGTTAAAAATAACTAACAGTTTTAACTAATATTGCAATAATTTTCTCTAATAAACTTTGCCACCACATAAAAACGTTGTTTTTAAAAACGTTGGTTTTTATATCGAATTATTTTTTACATTTTCATGAAATTTGTTAAAAGGTTAACCAAGCATATTAAAATGTGTATTAAACACATATGATTTATCATGAAATAGAAAACGAAAGAAGAGTGAAGATGTAGGATGTATGAGATGTATACAGGATGAGATATTTTTTAATCTGTTTTTTTTTTTTACCTTACTTTCGCCTCCATAAACTTATCTACCTTCACACATGTTTGGTAGATCGAGTACTTGAGGTTGTAAATATTATTTTTTTTATAGAAATTTTTTTTATAAGTGTAAGTAGATTACACATGTATCATTAAAAAAAAAAATTTCAAAATTTAATCTTACAGTTAAATTAATTTTGAAACTTTTTATTATGAAGACGAGGAGATCAAAGAAATAGGAAAGGAAGGAGAAATATAGGTAGCAAAGTTTTTAGAAAAAGGCGTTTTAATTACATACGCTTTAACATAAACTCTGCTTCATTTGTGTGGGAGGGGGGGGGGGTAGAAACTGCTCTTGAGAACAAAGTGGTTGAGTAGGTTGGCGGAGCAATGAGTAAGGGGGGTTTGATTACAGATGGGTTACGATAAATTGAAAGTGTTCCAGATGGAATGCTTATGGGGGATTTTAGTTTAGTTGTCATTAACGTGGCACTAAAAACAACACGAGAGCTAAAACAACACGGATGGACCTCGTAATTTGGAACCTCGGTCAAGAAACGAAGACGACTCCTGAGCTGGCACCCACTCTCCTAACTTCCACACCATGGCATTGGGAGAACTTTGGGCCCCAACAGATTTTCACTTGCATCAGCTCCGGCTACAAGGAGGGTCTTTAGCGGCCAAGGATCGAACCTGCGGCTGAATGAAAACCACCGGCCACGAATCCGAAACTATGACCTCTAGGCTACCGCGGCCCCATGATTATGGGGGGATGAGGTGAAAGTAATTATTGAAGTTTGATATGGTAATGGATGGATTCCTTTATTATGTGCAAATAAAAACTGGACTCTAATTAGTGGATCAGTATGATTAATAAGTTTGAAGAAGAATCGTCTGGATAGTTGGTTGATGCTGCTAATAATTTGAGGGATTTTAAGATCCTAATGCACGACAAAATTTGTAACATACCAAGGAGAGTTGGTTATTATTCTCAGTAAATTGTTTTGCAGCGTTTGGATTTTTTTAATGCATGCAGGAGCATCTTGGCCCCACATAGGTGAAGCGTATAATAGAATTGGTCTGATTATTTGTTACTGGGGAGAGTGAGTACAGAGTGTTTACCTGTTCCTGGGATGCAGTTTTGGGTTTAAGTCCAACTTTTATCAATGATGAATTATATGTGTTTTCTAAAAGATAATTTGGAGTCCGGGATAACCCCGAGTATTTGACCTCAGCTTCTCATGAAATATTGAAGTTAAAGAAATTTAATTGGATGTCAGGGGATGGAACACGTCCTTTTCTAAAATTAAATGCTCTTATTTTGTTAGTGTTTACAGCAATCCGCCGAAGGGTCATCCATTTTTGAATTTTTTTAAATGCGATTGTAAATTTTTTATGACTTCGGAAGGCTTTTTATCTAGAGTGATGTTTCCTGCATCGTCCTCTAAGAGACAAAGGCTATTGTAAAGACTCTGAGGGAAGTCATATGTGTATAAAGAATAAATTAGGGGAGAAATGACATAACCTTGAGGGGTACCGGTCTGAATATTGCAAATTACGGATAGTTCGTTGTCAAGTCTAACTTAAAAGGTTTTGTTTTTGAGGTATTTGTTGACAATGATAATTAAGTAGGGGGAAGATTAAGGTTAATGAGTTTGCAAATTAATTCATTGTGCCAGAGGCGGTCGAAGGCTTTTTGTATGTCTAGGAAAATACCTCCAGTGATTTGTTTACAATTGAAACCTTAAGTTAGGGCATTCACAACCCGAATAAGCTGATGAACAGTAATATGGTGGGATCTGAAGCCAAATTGAGAATCGGGTAGAATATTATTAGGGTATGATTGAGAAATTGATTTAGGACTCGTCCGAAGATTTTTGAAATGGAGTTAAGAAGACTGATAGGACGGTAATCATGGGTATGGTATGGTTCTGGCCAGGTTTGGGGAATAGAATGATAGTAGCGTGTTTCCATTTTTGTGGTAAGTGTGCAAATGTGAGGCATTTATTGAAGATTTTAGTTAAATGAGTGAGAGCATTGGGGGGTGGGGTAAGAATTTGAATGCTTGGTTGTGAATACCATCTTCTCCGAGGGCTTTCCATTTGCTTAATTTTTGTGAGGATTTTTACTATTTCAAGAGGGGAAGTGAGTGTGGGATTAAAATTAATATTATGAGTATCAAGGTAGTTTTGGACTATTTCTGCTATGGATTCAATGTTTGCCATCATATGGAAATGTATTTTTCTGGAAAGAGGATTCAAGATTATGGACATGAAGACCAGTTTTTTCTTTGGCAGAAAAAACAAGGCCATTATTGCCAATTAGTTGAGGGATATTAAAATATTTTTTGTAAGTTTGCAACTGATGTTTAAAAGTGAATTATCTTCAATGTGTAGTTGTTTTAATAAATTTTTCCTTTTTTTTTGTTTTTAAAAAAGCGAATTTCATTTTTGATTTGATTTTTGAGACTATTAATGATGGTTTTTGGGGGATATCTGGTATTTTGCCATTGTCTTCTTTGCCTATTTTTTTTTCTTTAATTAAGTCTCGAATATGGGGGGGGGTCTGAGATGGGGAGTATTAATTGTTTTAGTAAAACTGGTTGGATTAATAGCTTTTTTATTGAAGTAGGAGAGGAGGATAGGGTGTTATCTAATTCATTAATGTCATTGATGGGTGGGTCACCTTTTATATTATGATAAAGAATATTTTGATAATGGAATCAGTTTGTTGTGGTAAGAGTTCGAAGAGGGATGGGAAGAATGTTATTAAAGGAGATGTCTATTAGAATGGAATTATGATCGCTGAGGAGTTCGTTAACACTATCTATATTATAAAAGGGTATATTTTTCAGTACTTCAAAATCTATAAAAGAGTTGGTATGGCTATTATAAGGAAAATGAGTAGGAGAGTCAGGGGCGGCTATTTAATAATTGTAGTTATTACAAAGAGTGTGTAATAATTTACCAGATCCATTTGCCCTTCCTCTATTCCAGTTGAGGTGTTCTCATTGAAATCTCTGATTATAAAATCATACTTCGAACGGATAAAGAAAGAAAATATCAATTTAAGCCTGCAAAGGTTGGTTGTTTTAAATTATTCTTCTAATGATTATCTGTCTTAGAGTAATGTGAAATAAAATAAAGCGTTAAATCTTCAGATATTTCTTTACCATATTGTTACGGTAAAATTTGAATAATTTCATTTGTGATTAGATAACTTGTGATATATAATCATTGAATGATATGCAGAAATTATTTTACTTTCCGCTTTAAAAGGCGACGGGAAATATTGTTACGAACCTGAGATGACGCTTCCCTGCAACGTTATAAAGTGTTTATGAAAGAATATTTCAAATTTGAAGAGCTACAATTACAAGTTTAAAAATATAACCTTTTTAAATTAAAAATAGTAATTTGAAATTGATAAAATTATAAATGTTCAATGCCACACCACCATTCCAGAAACACTAATGATATATAACCAGTTCAATCCTCCACTTCATCTGTGGCTCATCTCCTTTTCATTTGACATTAGGTGATGTGATTATTCATTAACGTCCCGCTGAGAAACAACACGAGGGTTATTGGTGGATGACCTCGTAATTTTGAACTCGGTCAAGTGACGAGGACGACATCCCCCTCTCCGAACTTCCACCTCATGCCAACGGGGAGATTTGGAAACTCGATCAGATTTAAGGAGTATCGAGCCCGCTGAACGACTGGTTTTCAGTGGCATCAGGGCTCGAATCCACGACTCGACAAAAACAACGCCGGGCAGGCCCATGATAATTAGGCTACCGCGACACTTGATATTAGGCGAAGACAGCCTTAAGTTTATCTTTAGATTCCATTACTTAGCTTACTAGTTTATCCATGTATTCCTTCGGAAAGATTTTTAAGTCGATTGAAGTAAGATCGAGGAGTTTTCTCGTCGAGCTGACAATGGAAAGGAAGCGAGTTGTTCATACCGGTTGAAGTTGACTCTTGCTCCGTTTTCAGGGAATATTGACTCTTACGGTTGGAGTATTAACCATCTTACAATTTTCTAGACTTGGTGTTTTTTATTCTTTTATCAATTGGACTTTGGTAAATTAACCAAATCTCTTTTTTGATCTTTCTTCCTTTTTGATGGAGACTCAAGCTGAGTCATTTCACGTTTAAAATCACGGATATAGATGAAAAAGGAAAGATAACAAATCGTGAAACATGACGGATTCAAGAGAAAATAAATATTTTTAAAACTTTATAAGTGACAAACTTGTATTAAGACTTGGAAACAGGAAATATTCTGACACTTCAATAATTTTAGAAAATAAACAACAAGAATCCCCCACACCCAAATCAAACCTGCAGCTTTTACACTCTGAATTAAAAAGAAAAATCTTTAGATATGCTAATAGGAATAACATGTCGTTCACACGCAGCGGAAAAATATTAAAGTTTGGCACCACAGATCCTGTATGCGCAACCCAAATTCTTGAAATGGAAAAACTTTTGAATACATCGGTTAATACCAGCCTTGTATGGGAAAGATTCACTTCCCGATTTCTTCTGCATCAAATACCGACATACATACCTATGGCAGATTTGGCATCTGAACTACAACTGAGTAACAATATCAAAATCGTTGAAAGGCGACACTTTATCAAATCCGACAGTTATCAAGAAGTTTCTCCTTTTTAAATTACTGTTCTTGGTACAAGTCTACCAGACAGTATTAAACTTTGGTTTATCAATCACCGTCTATCTAATCACCATCTACCTACGGGTTAGGCGAGACGAATGTATCGCAAAACTCATTCTGAAAATAAAAATTCGAGATGAAAACCAACGTTTTTACATGGTGGCAAAATTTATAAAAAAATTATTAAAACATTAGTTAAAACTTGTTGCAAATGTCTAAATATTGCATTGTTAGGCGAGTATGAAAGATTTCCAAAATTTCAGAGCTCTAGCTTGATGGGAAGTTGGTTAAATTAACGATCGAAAATTTGATGACACACTGATACACACACATCAAGTGAAATACACCAAAACATTATAATTATTCATCTGCATTGAATACTACAGCCCCAAATACTAAGATACAAGAGCTTGAAAAGAAGTTGGAAAATATGGTAACAAACTTTCAAACAGTCCTCGAGAAACTGTCTCTTTATTAGAAACCATTCAAAAATGATGGAAACAATGTTTTCACAGCTCTGCAGTATTAAGGAAATACAAAAAGGGTCTGTATCTCCCTCCAGGGGGAAACAAAGCCGTATCAGTGTTACAAAAATTTTATGCTTCTGTTTCGGATGCATGCCTTCATAAAGAGGATACATCGAATAACATGGAAATGGTATAGCTAGTACATAGTCCTTAATCTTGATTTAATTTTTTTTTCGTTGGATAAATACTCCGGTAAAGATAAATATTTTCCCTATTCCTAAGAGAAGGTTTAGATTTTTCTTTACAACAAACCTTTTATTACTTGTATGTTTTTTCTACAATGAAACTGTAGAAGTATACGGAATAAATCCATTTGGTTCCACATCCCTCCCTTTTCTTGGACAGATATTTGGATTTTTCAAAAAACTTTTCTACAACCAGACAATGGATTGCATATTCCAGTAAAGATTATATTCAGACAAGATCGACTTGACTGACCAGGAGGAGGACTGCTTATAGCAGTTCCAATGAATCTTTCCGCTCGTCATATCCCAATCCCATTACCAAAATCGCCTGACATTGAAATTTTAACTGTCCAAGTCACTATAAATAACTTCTCTTTTTATATCATTTATTTATATGCATCTTGAGGATTTAATATATACTTATTAAAATCCTACTTAGAATCTTTAACCGATCCAATCTTCATTTTTGGTGATTTTAACCTTCATCATCCAATGTGGGGATCTAATCGCCCTTCGGAATACAGTAATGATTTTGTGGAATGACTATCCAACTCCAACTTCATTCTTCTTAATACTTAAACTTCAATTCACAGAAGTACTGTAGGTGCTGCTGCCCACATTGATTTTACTCTTTGCTCTGCCAATTTTTTTGGATGCACCAATACTTATGTCTTAGACAGCTCCTTCTATACTGATCATTATAGTGATCTTCCCTATCATCACATAATTTAATTTTCATAGCCCTCAATCAGCGAAATCTAAAGAGAGTGAATTGGCAATCAATGATGAAACATGTAGAATCTACTTTATACAACATAGAGGAAAACACTGTCAATCTCACAAATGCTGTTGCTGATATAATTTCAAATAATACTCGAGGAATTAAAATTTCCAATAAATATTTTCCATCTTGAATGAACTGGGCATGCAATAATTTCCACAAACTCAAGTATTTCAGAAGAAAGGTCATACATAATATCTCTCCTCATCTCTATGGATTTAATACAAGAAATATTCCAGATGACTCAGATTTCATATTAAAAAAGCCAAGAAAATGTACTGGGATAAAATATGTAACAATGTTAGTGATCCAAGGATTTTTTTTAATCTATTGAAAAAATTATCAACTCAAATGAATCCAAAATCAACTACAAATATTTTTCAAGTTCATAATAGATTTATCACTCATCCTCAAATCCAATTCAACCTTCCTGCAGATTTTTTTTCTATTCAATAATACTCTCCACGAACCAATTTATTTAGATTTTCTCACTAAACAAACCTAAAAGCAAAATTGAACATAGTTTAACTTGGAAAAATTTAATGCCTTTTAGGTACAGATTCTCAGAAATGATAAAGTATAATTTCATCACAGGAAACTTATATAAATAAAATTACACATAATGTTAAGGATATTCCAAGACATTTTGTTAATTTATCCTTCAAGTCTAGATATTTATTTCCAAAAATAAATGAAAGTCAGGTTATTGGGGACAAAAATTTATGCAAAAGTAATCATATCGATCGTTAAGCGGGTGTCTTTCGTTTTTAAGTGACAGACTCATTTGCTTTGTTTTGCAGCACGACTCCTGTCACAGGAAGATTTCGATTCTGCTGAATGATAATTTATTTCAAAAGAGCTTTTTCTACATTTCGTCTTTGCTCCATCTACATATTTTTCGTGATCACGCAGTGATTATTTGCGAATGTTTGAAATTATGAATTTCGTCAAAGAAAATTCTTTGCATGTCGCCATTTGATTGGCTCCAGCTTCAATATGTTTGTCATTATCTTTATTTTATCCTCAGTTGAAAATACTTTCTCCTTTCTACAGAACTCGTAATTTTCTCCGATTTTTTTAAGGACATTGCAGATATAGCAAAATGTCCATTCGATTTGAAACACTGACATGGATGTAAAATAGCAGCTGGAAATAAAAAAGAAGGGGGTCATCAGACAACAACATTATGGCAAGTAATACTGTTGTTCTGGTTTTTCAATGAGTGATTTGTAAAAAATGGCATTTCTGTCGTGGACTATTGGAGTCCTAGAAATGGTGCAGAAGTTGCAAGAATAGAGTAGGAGGAATGCTGTTTATCCAATTGTGGACCAGTTAATTTCTAGAAAGGGTGAGTGAATAGGCCGATTGCATTATTGGCTTTTTATCTCCAGTAGACCTGAACTGTTAAAGTGAGTGAATGTAGGTTTATGGCACAAGAATCAAGTCTAGATATACTACGCCATACATTTGTTGAAAATTCCACAAATTTCATTAAACCTATTAAAAATTAGATAAAAAACATATATCAAGAAAAAAAAAATTATAAAATGCTATAAAAGGGGGGGATTCTAAATTTAGACTTAAAAATCCAATACTATATAAAAAGGCAAACAGGTCATGGTGGGTGTTTTCTCTCACTAGGTCAGACAAGTTTGAAACAGATGAATTAAGGCTGTTTTCGGCTAATGTTAAAGAACAGGGCTCTAAGTTTGATCACATTTTCAGGTAGCAGAAATGCTTCGGTATTAATATAAATTACTATGGATATAACACTTATAATTATTTATTACATAGCGTTCTTAGAATTTTGATTTTTTTAAAAAAAATATGCAATTTTTTGCCTTTATGGAAAATGGGTTTTCAATTTTCTATGTTAAAGTATAGGAGACGAAATATTCATACACATATTTCTTACAAGAAAAAATTTATTGATGAGTGCATACATCTCGACCACCAAAAACTTTAGCGATATTTTTATTTCTCTTGGATTTTACCGCTTTTGGTAAACACCTGTGACGCATACCCGAAATACTATAGATATCCTTCTATGTTTTCAACCCTCATACTTGTCAATCCATTTCAAAACATTTTTCAAACGCTGAAACCATAATTACACTTTGTATGTCACAGCATAGCCATATTTGGCTCTTGCGCCATTAAACTTTTACCATCATATCACATTCTATTGTTTTTGTTTATACATTTTCATCTTAGTCTTACATTCATAATTTTAAACATGAGTTGTACAATTATAGTTTTATTGCAAAAGATTACTATTTCAAGTACTATATATGACCATAAATTATTAATTCAGTAACAGGGGGGGATTTATATTATTTTTATGTAATTGATATATGAAAACAAATCGCGTAAGTAACTGAGGAATTGGTTTACGGTGCATTTGATTGAAAAGTATGAAATATAATTAGTGAAGTTTTGCAAATTCCAGTATAGTTGGAGGCCAGCTCTATTTTGAGGGGTCAAACTCTGTAGGATTTTCCAGCTAATTATCAAAGAATTAATTTTATTTCCAATGCACTGTAAACCAGTTCCTCGATAGATGGCACCACGAATCAGCGTTATGTGATAACTCGTGCAGCGCCACCTATTCCTGAACGAAAAATGAGCGACATTTCGTTCTCGCCCTCTTTTCCGCTTATCTTCTCCCGATGAAGTAAACTCCGAACGCCACAGCGCGTTCCAACGCCCATCGCTGATATGCGATACAATGAGGTCGCTATCTAACTCCGATGAACTGGTCAACTCCTGTTGTAAATGTCTTTCCCTCTCCATCAAATAAAAGAAGTAAAACAAGTTGAGCCTCATCATTGAATTCTTACTAAATCATCATAGAATCCGATAATGGAATTACTCCCCTAGACTAACCAGCCCTTTGCGTAAGAGCAAACCAGTGCAGATTCGAGATGTACAATCTCATCAACCCCATGTCTCTCTCTCTCTATATATAGTATATGTTTCTAATTGCTTCTACTTCAGATGGCTCTCTCAAAGGCATCTCTTGAAAAATTAGGGAAAAGATAATTGGTTGATAAGAAAAAGAGTTGAAAATGTAGCTTTAAAAAAATCTTGAAGCCTGTCCGTTGTTTCATTATTCGAATGATATTGTATTTTACTCATTTTATACTGATTTTTTTTTACTCTTATATGCATTTGGTAACAAAATAATTTCCATTTATGCAGTAATCCATAGAATACTGGTATAATTATACATAAGTGACGCGTACAGTTCTTATGGAATATGAAAACTTTATTAGAAAATAATGTCAGTCACTTTTTGTTTTTAATTGTTTCTTCTACTTCAGATGGCTCTCTTCCATTAATAATTGCCAGCAAAAATTATATTAAAAATAAAATTTTAGCTTTGGAATTAGGGCTTTCCAAAATTCCTCGCTTCGTTGTATACACTATGATAAAGTGTCTTTTTTACACTACATACAAATATTACACTCTTTATGCTGAGTAATGTATACAAGAAATGGATCTATTCAACATTCAAAAAGAAAGACGAGCAATATCCAACTGATTTGGTCTGAATCGCTATGGTTGCCATCGTAAGGTTATCAGTGAAATAATTCGATATAAAAACCAACGTTTTTATATGGTGGCAAAGTTTATTAAAGAAAATTATTGAAATATTAGTTAAAACTGTTAGTTATTTTTAACTTTAAAATTTACTTAAAAAGAGACATTTGTGAGCGTATTAAAAAATTCATAATACTCATTTTTCATGTACGAGAGTATTTCAAATAGTACCCTTGCTAGAATGGAAAATAGTGTATTATGAATGAGAAATTAGATTGAGAATAACCCCCTATGCATCCCCAAAAAATCGTCCGCGTAACTTTTTCATCCGATGAGACCGTTTTGGCTTTCTTCGGAATTGATTCATTAGAAGCAACTCTTTGGTTTGATTGTTGCTTGATTTCTGTAGTATAATGATTAATGGAGGTCTCATTGAAGAAATTTTCGTCGAATGAAGAGGTGATCGCGAAACTGAGGCCTATTTTGAAGCAAAGGACAAATCACACTACAAAAATATTATCGAAAAGTTGTTAGGGCCGCTATAATCAGTGTATCACCCTTGAAGGGAATTATGTTGAATAAAAAAACTAATTTAGTCAAAAAAATGTGTTTTACTATGGTAGGCCGGGGACCTTTCAATTGATCTGTTACACAAGGATATTTCATGTCTTTTATTAATGTTTCAACTGCCATTTTCGTGTGAAATATCTAATACTGAGTCATGGTCACGAGCTCGCGACCGGCGTTATTTCCTCAGATCGTGATGTCATTAAAGACCCGCCGTGTAGCGGAGATGATGCACATTAAATCTATTGAGGTTCCATGTTCTTCCATTCGTGTGTTGTAGAAGTTTGGAGAGGGAGATGCCAGCTCAAGAGTTGTCCTCGTGACTTGATCGAGGTTTAAAATTGTGAGATCCATCGCCCAAAGTCCTCGTGTTGCTTCTACGTTCGACGTTAATAAGCACAAAATCAAATTATTTAATGAAGAAAAAATTATGAATTTCTTATTTACATCAATAATACTTGCTTATTCTTTGCAAACAGGGATCAATAAAAAAAAGTATTTGTTTAAAAATCTAAACGAAATTTCTCTGGAACTGTGGTCTTACTCAGAACGTGTTGTTCGTAGCATATGGAAAGAAATATTTTTATATTTTAATGAAAAGAGAAACCTTAAAAGTTAAAGACAATGCAAAAGATAAAAACCTGAAAAAGATTAGAGTTTCTCCTTACTGTAAGGAAACTTTTTTTAATAAATGTATTTTCCAAATTTAACTATTAAGGCAATAAAAGCAGAAAAAATTTATATTGAACAATTTTTATAGGGGGGGGGGGGGGAAGAGGAGGAGAGAGAGCCTTTTTTTTTATAAATTAATTTGACTGAAAAAGATCCACAGTTTTTCCCCAATTACTTATACTTTATTTAATACATAAATTTCTGTGATAATGAGGAGTTACTCATTAAGCTTAAGTAAGTTTAACAATTATGATTAATAGAAAACATAGTTCAATCACAATATGTCTATTTGGTAGAAATAAAATTTAAGTACAGTTAATTTAGTTTTGACATGCTACAAATAATATACAAATTTTGTTCTACAACATTTATACTTATTAATATTTATGTAAGCTGTTAAATAATAGTCATTATATTGATTGCTTTTATAAATTAAATTTTGACATCTTAATAATATATGGCAACATTTCAGAGTGCTATCTCTGATAGATGCTTGGCAACTGTCCTCATTCTTTTTATTGTTCAACATTTTTATTCCCTATAATTTTTCCTCTATTATTTATTTCTTGTTATTTTTAACTATTATTATTTTGCTTATAAAAGTAAATGAAGTTTACATTTTTAATCTTCAACACTGTTAAATAGTCCTCTCTTCCTCGAAAATTTGCTTTTACTAGGAGAAAAGAAATTTTAAGATTCTTCTGCATATGTCCCCTTCCAAAAAGAGAGATAACACTCCTTAGGCAATAAATCTAAGGCCTTTTCAACTTTACAATTGCGAAATTCCAGGATGTCTCCCCCCTCTATTACCCCAATTGACATTTGCACAATCAAGGCACATTTATTGCTTTAGCGCGAAATTCCAGCCAACACGACATGTTAAAAATCTTAGAATACTCAGCACCAGCTGTAGGTATTAATCAAGTTTTTTTTATTGACTGAGAAAGCCCTTAAAAAAAGGTGCAAAGATAATGGTGAAACACTGCACACACTATGAGAATGTAATGAACAATGAGCTGTTAAAGAAGTTGTTTTGGGTTGTTCCTTGGCCAGAAAGAATATTATTTCAGATGGAAGTTTAAGAATACTATCATTTAGATTAACAATATATACAAGTAATATTGGGGGAAAAAATGTGGTGGGAAAATTTCAGTGCACTATAAGGACTTTTGTTTCCTTTAGAGTTCATTATAATTAAGCATTTCAAATAACACTAATAAAATGAGTTTAGTTGGGATCAAAACAAAAGTTCCACTATAACCAAGAGTTCTCTATATTTTAGGTTCCCTATAGTGAGATTTGACTGTAATTTATCTGTCACTTGATGCACAAGAAAAGTTTGGTTACCTTAATAGGATATTATGGTATTAAGACATTTACTTTATATAAATAATTCCTTTTCATTTGCATTATTTATAAAAACTTTCTAAGGAATACTTCTGAATTTTTTTTCTCATACTAAATAAATTTATCTTTTATTTATGCTAAAACTCAAGTCTGTCAAGAAATAATTTTTTCACAATTAAAAATTTTATTCCCTACTTTTGTTTTATGTAGTACATTTTCAAATATCATATAACTCATAGCACCAATATTAAATAATGCTATATTTCAAAATACTTTAGAAATGAAATATGTACATTAAAGAGATTAAATTAATGATCTCCAAGACTTTTTTTTTACAAAAGCATGTTTCCGGTAATGAATGGAAATAACATTACTTATTAATGTAAACCTATCTGTGGTGATGTAAATGTTACATTAATCATTACAATTTAATTCAATGCCATTAAAAGTGATACAAATACTATTCCGCTATGATGAGAAACAATATGCAAACTAAATTTTAAAATATTGCAGAAACAATAATGGGTTGAGAATTTAACAAAAAAAAAAAAAAAAAAAAGATATAAAATTCAAAAAATCATAACTGGTAGAATATCTATAATTAATCTTATTTAGAATATTTAAAGCTGATATAACTTGTATCTTTTCAGATAGTGAAACAAAAGTATCGAATTCTTCCAGTTGATATTAAACTCCATCCATATTTAACTTTTAAGTAATCACATAAAATTATCACATTCGGAAAAGAATTTGTTTTGATATCTCACAAAATAAGTCAATATCTAATAACTAACTCTTAAGCTACAGTCATAAAAACATATATTTATATATTTAATTCTCAAAATTAAAATAACTTCCCAAATAAAATTCAAATAATTTTCCATTCATTTCATGTAAGTAGTAACAAAAGCATTTTTTTTAATACAATACATACATTGTAGAGAATGAAGACAGAAAAAGCAAAAGAATCTCCAAAATAGATTTTATTTGAAATCTCATATCTTGTTTCAAAAATTCTAATAACTAGTGCAGGATTAATTATTTTAAAACGACTATGATAAATTTACTAAAAGTTTACGAGTTTTTGTTCTGTTTTCTAGAGTTTCCTAAGTTATTGATAAATTAAAATAATATTAGCCTCTAAGCATAAAATAATTGTAATCTTATTATACAATATAAGTTTTCAAAAGAGATGAGGGAAAAATCAAAATATTTATTACATTAAAAATAAAATCCAGGCTTAACTTATTTCAAAAGATCATACAGCTATAATTGCACTAATTCCGCACAATTTTCGCATATAAAGTCCATAATGATCCAGTGCAAGTTTTTTTCTTCTTTTAAATTTCACTTATGACAGTCTTATATCACAGAAAAATTTTATTTCATAGCCCCATAGCATCAGAAAGTACTTTTTCCTGTTCTTTCTTGTGAGCTTGTTTGCTTCCGGTGGCTGTTGATGCCGATACTTTACGTCCAGCATAGCTGATGAAAAATATTTAAAAAAAAAATAAGTTTAAAACTGAGCAAAGTGGTTTTAAATATGCACATATAAATCATAATTCAGACAGTAATTTTTATATATAACCTTTGACAATAAAGTTCAGTGAATAGCCCTGTAACATTAACGTAGATGAAATATTAACGAAAGTTACCTTACTGTTCTTCGAAATAGTCACCTTCCATAACTATGCACCTCTGAGATCTGCTATATGTGTCCTGGAAACTTTGCAAAGAAGTCTTCTTTTGGGATGGAGTTCAAAAGACTCGTCATGTTTTGTTGGATGTCAGAAATATCGTCATATCTCTTTTCTTTCAAAGCGAGTTTGAGTCGTGGGAATAGGAAAAGTCTGGAGGATTGAGATCTGGAGAGTACGGTGGATGTTCAACTTGCACCATTCCCTCTTTTGCCAGGAATTGTTTGACGATATTGGCTGTGTGAGGGCGAGCATTGTCGTGAACAAAAAACTATGAGCCTTGTTATGCGCACTGGGGTCGTACCCTGCCTAGACGTTTCATGAAACGGGTCAAAATTTCAATGTACCTTGCAGCATTCATCGTCGCTCCCTCAAGTAGAAACTCCTTGCAGGTAATGCCTTGATTATCAAAAAAGGTAGTGCGCATCGTTTTTATGCATGATTTTTCTGCTCTGACTTTTTTCTGATGAGGTAATGAAGGAGAATGCCATTCCATGCTCAGGCGAACCACTCCTACACAAACTTCATGGACAGTGCTTGATCTTCATAAACACATACCAGCATTAATGAGTTTCTTTTGGTGTCTTGCCAAACTTAAAACTTTAAATTGATCTTTTGTTCATTCATTTTCCTGTTCTCAGTTAAGAACCAACACACTTTACAAGCACTTAGTAAAACATGTCTTACATGAAACAATGGTGGGGGCAGATGGTCAACATTTGCAGCTACGCAGGTGCAGCTTTTTGTTTCGCCAGTGTTGCCAGATCGGCCGTTCTGATTTCATTCACTGAACTTTATTATCAGAGGTTGTACAAAGCTTTTTTTAAATATTCTTAATAATCAAAGAAATCTCAATGACACTTATTATAGGTAAAAAAATATATTAAATAGTAGACTGCACATACTCTTCCTACTGAAAAATGGAAGTTAAGAAAATTATAAACCAGACTTTTTATATACTTAAAAAAAAATAATAAATGTGGATGCAGTTCACAGTCACAAAGAATATTTGCTTTTAGAGTTGTTCAATTTTTATCACTTACTATTAACGATGAAAGAGCAACTATTGTCTCTTGGCTTTATACATAAATAATTTTTTTATGTAATTACAAGAAAAGCAGATCTTCATCAATAAATTATATATCATGCAGACTTATAAGCAATATTCAATGCCAAATATTAAGAAAAATAGATTTGTGTAAAAAAATACAAACACAGGAATGTAATAAAATGTTAAGCAATGTGAATCAATACCTAATATGACGTTCATGATTAGTGACAGTTTCTATATGAGGTTGAATATAACACCAATATCCTTGATTCTTATGTTCTTCTTGTGTCCATATTAATTTTGCATTTGGATACTTTTCAACTTCTTGTCTAGCCAGATCAAAAGGGAATGGACAAAGCTATTGAAATAAATGAATCAGCAAATTTAAAGTGAAAGAAATATATAGAAATTAATCTTTAAAACAAACAAAAGGTTCAGAAAAGTTTTCATATGTGTGTATATATATATATAAATGAATAATGTATTGAATATTAATTTAGAAAACTATATTAATATTCAATAAAATATAAGAAAAGTAATATTCTGTGCATAAATCACATGAATATAAAGTAATATTATTCATGTGATTTATGCACATCATGAACACATACATCATAACGAATTAATACATTTTAATATGTTCACAACACACACACAAGATCTGTTCACAGAAATTATTATTTCAAGCATTTTCAAAATTTTCCACTGCAATCAGAACATAGATTCAATTCACTTTTTACAAGTTAACCATAACATTTGCAATGTATGAATTGAAATATAATATTTTATTCAAACAATGATCTTTGTTTCTCACAACAAATCTAAATTTTTTTAAACCTCATATGAGTGAACAGCAAAATATCTCAAAACTTACAGTAACTTTCTAATTTATGACATACTAGCTAGAGTACATGTTCTTTACATGGGTGAAATTTAAAGTGAAATTCAATCAAAATTTTACAAAAGTATTTAATATTTTTTTTAAAAATGAGAATCAAACAAATGAATAAATATAATGATCACCAAAAGATCTATGAAGAATAATAAATAATCACAAACACACATAGACAGTGACACAAATATGTGCCACAATTATGCTTAGAGAAGTGGAAATCTTCAGCAAGAATAAAGGAGTTAAAAGAAAAAAAAATCACTTACCGGTTGTGAAGCTAAGAATTTGCATAAAATCCCTCCAATTAACATTTCTCCCTGTTCTATATAGTTTCATGCGGATTAATAGAATTATGGATGAAACAATTGAAATATTTTTTTAAAAAAATGCAAAATTGACACTTTTTAAGAGTTATTTTCAAGAATTCGCAAAAAGACTTGCACACCCAAAATAATTTTACTCTTTTAAAAAGAAAACTTGGACCTTACAGAGGATGCAAGAATTGAAATCTTAAAAACATGTAAGAAAATTAATAAAAAATAAGAATAATTAATTTGAAGGAAATAAATTCAAAAATAAAAGGCGAAGTAAGTTGAAATATGCAAAAAAATTGATACAAAGCTGACAAAAATGAAGGTTGTGATTGGAACTCAATCCAATATTACAGCATTGAAGTCTTAACTATCATACGATAAATGGTTTATAATGGAATGATGAAAAAGCAAAGAAAACATAAGTATGTTGCATAAGAATTTATATTTTAAAGGCACTTGATTATGGGATTTGAGGAATAAGTACAGGTGTTTTGAATAAAAGAATTATCATTATCACATGTATGCTGTGGTACAGATCATAATTCTACCACAAAGAATGAACAAAGGTATCAAAATAACAATATCTAAATAGGTGCTCACTATCAGTACCCAAAGATTTTTTGTACCAAATTTCATGCTTTTGGATTATGCAATCTTTTTGCTACATGAAAGACACATACAAACTTTTTCTTCAAATAACACAGATTAGATTTAATCTAACAGCCAGAGATCAATGGGTAATATAAAAATACCAAATGGACATTCATATGATTTTTTCACGTTTCAACAGTAAACAAATTGAAAATATTAACCCATCAACTGCCAAAATTTTTCTGGAAATTTTTGACCAGATAAGTTAAATATATATATATGCACAAAAAGTTGTGTAACAGTATATTCAAATATGTTTTGTTTTCAAAATATTTGATATTTTTGAAAATGGGTATAGTTATAAAATGAACAGTAAAATCATTTCAGTAAAAAACAAAAGACTGAGTAAGTAACAGATTGCTACAATAACCTCTAAATTACACACATATATAGGATATTTCATTGCAATATAAAAACCAAACCAAAAATATAATGCTTCAAATATGATAATTCTATTCTGTTTAACTTTTACAGACAAATTTCAAATTTGTTCACTAGTTGCAAAGAAACGAAGCACAGAATACACACCTTCTGCTACACATAATATTAACTGATATAAATAGAATGAAACTAAACTGTCAGGCATACCAAATATATTTTTAGCCCTGAGTGGTGTAAATAAAATTTCAAAATCCCCAAATGAAGATCATGGCAGCTAATGGGTTAAAAAAAATTCTTTTGTACATTCAAGTTACATTATAAATATAAACTGGAGTACTTGTTCTTAGGACAACAGTGAATTTTTAAAATAAAACTTTATGAAAGATATGGTGAAAAACATATCTAAAACTTTAAAATAACTTTCAGTAAACTGTCTATTTGCTTCCAACAAAAAAAAAAAAAAAAAAAAAAAAAGATTTTGTAGATAACACAACAAAATCAAATCAAAGCAGCAGTCTGAAATATCAACATTAATATTTTACTGCTATGGTTCACTCAAAAATGAATTATAATTCTGCTACAAAGAATTTTTAAAAAATGAATAAAAATAATGATATTTTTCAGAAAGCCAATGCTTTTTCAGTATTATTATGCACTTGTGAGCTTTTATCAATGTATCAGTTTCTTTAAAAGTGTATGTGAACACAAGGTCAAGATGGCATGTTTACCATCTTTTTACAAGTAAAAAAAGTGAGCTGCACACTATCTTAATATAAGTCATAACTATACTAATTGTGATTGTAGCAAGTTACATGTGTAACATGATTAAATGTCCGGTATGTAACCATAAAGTCTAGATTGTTTAGTTTTCATTTGTGATTGACAAAATTATATACGTACATTTTCTATGTTATTTGTATTTAAATATAGTCTATCAGGGAGTATTGGGGAGAAGCTCTATTGTTTTGACTCACAGCATTGCTATGACTTATCATTCTGCATTAATTTC
Organism: Nephila pilipes; assembly: GCA_019974015.1. NCBI lineage: Eukaryota > Metazoa > Arthropoda > Arachnida > Araneae > Nephilidae > Nephila > Nephila pilipes. The sequence goes on along the minus strand of BMAW01018412.1, from coordinate 323,314 downwards.
AGTTTTGTTTTTAATATAATTAATGTGCTTTTAAACTTAAAATGGTTGTGTTTATTTTTGTTGGCCTCAGATTCATGGGTAATCACATTATGATACAACAATGGTTATGGGTTATGTTAATCATGATAGAGGCCCCATGATACACTGACTAGGAAGAAGGGAAAAAAAAAAAAGGAATATAGTAGGACCGAGTCAATGCTGGGTTCTGATAAGAAGGGCATTTTCCTGTAACAGTGAATTCCAGTTACTTTATATAGAGCAATTGGATGCATATAACTGTCATAATTCTGTTACATAGAACAAACAAATGAATAAATATAATGATCTTTAAACCCCTATGAGGAATAAATTGTTAAAAGCAAAGATAAAACATGACATCATGTGACACAACATGCAGCAAAGTTATGTGTAACAGAGAGAAAAAGGCTGAAAGAAACCACTCACTAAATGTGTAATAAAAATTTATATAAAAACTAATAATTCATATCCCTCCTCTTTTTTTAAAAAAGAAGGTTGAATGTTCCTTCTGTATAATGAATGAACATTCAATCATTTGGATGGATGCATTTCTAGATGAAATTATTTAAAAATAAACAATTGGAATTAGGTGCTTTATGCAATACTACTTTAAAAATTTCATAATTACTTTACATGTAAAAAAAAAAAAAAAAAAAAAAAAACTTGGGTCTCTGAGATGGTGCTGGAATTATAATCCTGAGACATTTCATTCTAGAACTAAGCTGCAAAAGTTTTCCAAAATATTACTTCAATATAGAATTTCAAAAAGAATTGCTCCCAAATCTACTATCATCATCCAGTATCAATGCGCAAAATTTTATGTATCTGTTAAATCTTTATACAATGACACCCATACACATACAAATTTAACAGAGTCGACTTATAACAGGTCAATTGAAAAGTCCCTGGCCTGATACATAGACGGCGCTACTAGAATTAAATCCAAATGTTTTTTAGTTAGCCCTAACCCTCAAAAGATGTGTGTATAAATTTGACAGCAATCGGATCATTAGTTTGTGAATTATAGCATTTGGAGTGAAGCAACTTTTGTTATTGTGAAAATAATGGATAAAAAGGAATTTCGCGTGTTGATAAAATATTGCTTTTTGAAGGGAAAAAATACAGTTGAAGCAAAAACTTGGCTTGATGCCAAGTTGCCGGACACTGCCCCAGGAAAATCAACCATCAAGGATTGGTATGTTAAGTTTAGATGTGGTGAAATGAGCACCGAAGACGGTGAATGCAGTGGACGCCCAAAAGAGGTTGTTACCGACGAAAACATTAAAAAAATCCACAAAATGATTTTGAATGACTGTAAATTGAAATTGAATAAAATAGCAGACACTCTAAAGATATCAACTGAACATGCACATCATATCATTCACGAATATTTGGGTTCAGTTTAGTTTAGTTTTTATTAACGTCGCACTAGAAGCAACACAAGGGCTATTGGCGACGGACCTCGTAATTTTGAACCACGGTCAAGTGACGAGGACGACACCTGAGCTGGCAACCCCTCTCCTAACATCCACACCACGCCAACACAAATATTTGGGTATGAGAAAGCTCTGTGCAAAGTGGGTGCAGCGCGAGCTCACTTTTGACCAAAAACGACGACGAGTTGATGATTCGGAGCAGTGTTTGAAGATAATCAAGCGTAATAAACCCGAGTTTTTGCGTCGATATGTGACAATGGATGAAACATGGCTCCGTCATTTCACTCCGAAGTCCAATCCACAGTCATGCGAGTGAACTGCACATGAAGAATCCGCTCCAAAGCGTGGGAAAACGCAACAGTCGGCTGGCAAGGTTATGGCGTCTGTATTTTGGGATGCGCATGGAATAATTTTCATTGACTACCTTGAAAAAGGAAGGACCATCAACAGCAACTATTACAAAGAGTTATTGGGCCGTTTGAAGGACGAAATCGCCGAAAAACGGCCGTATTTGAAGAAAAAGAAAGTGCTGCTTCACCAAGACAATGCACCGTGTCACAAGTCAGTGAAAACGATGGCAAAAATCCATGAATTGGACTTTGAATTGCTTCCTCATCCACCGTATTCTCCAGATCTGGCCCCCAGCGACTATTTCTAGTTCTCAGATCTCAAAAGAATGCTTGCTGGGAAGAAATTTTCGTTAAATGAAGAGGTGATCGCCGAAACTGAGGCCTATTTTGAAGCAAAGGACAAATCGCACTACAAAAATATTATCGAAAAGTTGGAGGGTCACTATAATCAGGGTATCACCCTTGAAGGGAATTATGTTGAGTAAAAAAAAACTAATTTTGCGAAAAAATGTGTTTTACTATGGTAGACCGGGGACTTTTCAATTGACCTGTTATTACAGGTCTCAGTAATGTAATTAAGTATGATACAGAATTAGCATGATTCACATAAAATTATATAAAGGTTTGAAAAATTAAGCTGTAGAAAAATTTGACAGAAAAGAAGACACACACAGTCATTTGATTACAATTATGATTTTTAAATGCAAATCACTAGATTTTTTTCAAAGAGCAAAAACTTATTATAAAAATTTCAATTAAAAGTGTTAGATACCATAAATAACATACCTGCTCAATTCTTACGATTGCTACAGAAGATTCCATGTTACACTCCTTTCTTTTCTTTATAAGTTCATAATACAACTTCCCAGTGCAGAAAACAACACGCTCAACATTTTGAGGATTCTGACTGACAGGACCATTATCAGGTATTATACGTTCAAATGTTGTTCCTATTATTAAAATTTAACATATAAAATTATAAATTCTTCTACAACATAAATAAAATATTTTCAAATTCATTTATCATTATTTCACTTCCAAAGAAATCCATTATAATTAAAAAAAAAATGCTTTTACATAAGTTTTACACAGTATTAATATAAAATCTTATTTTTTAAGAAAGAATCAAAAAAGGAATAGGAAATGTAACATTTCAAAAGATTAAAAGAAAATGTTTTAATTCAACTTTTTTTTTTCTCGAAACAAATTCATCTTTTCTTTATTTGTTTGCATTATTAAAGTAGAGAGAGAAGAATACACATACCCTCAAACATATCATCAAATGAAGAACGAGCATCAGGGTGTCGAAGAAGTGATTTAGGTGTGAAGATAATAAGCTGGAATTAAATTAAAAGTAATTATGAAGCAAATTTATTCACTTACAGACAACTTGGTTAAATTTTTTTTTTAATAACTTCTCATTCATTTAAATAAAATCACAGAGTGAAATATTTTAACTATACAATTTGTGAAGATTTAAGAAGCAATAATACACACAATTAGGGAGATGTAAACACGAACAACATTTGTAAAAAAATTTAATATTTAGCGATTTTTTTACAGTAGTTTATTTTAAACGATTGAAAAAACGTTGCTCACAACGATACAGCTTTTATATATAAATATTTAAACACCCTGTGCACATATATGTGTGTGGAATTTTATTTTTTTAATAAAAAGAATATTCCACATATTATAATATTGTTCCATACCAATCTATATAATATTAAAGATATGAAATTCTCTCAGCTTAAAAGTTTAGAATATTATAAAAATAAGTCATTTTTCTAATAAAAGAATTTTCAATACTACATTAGAAAATAATTATTTTCTTGAGATATCTAAATAAAAACATTTATTTTGCAAAAATAATATATATATATATATATATATATACACACACATACACATATATATATAATTTTCCAATCCATGAATACTTCCACTTCAATTTTTCTACTACAAAGTGAAGATGCAAAATTAAAAAGCATTGCATGCATCACAAACACATTTTATAAAAATTTAACACACATATATAATTTAATAATGAAGATAAAATAAACCTTATTGGAATGTTGTTAAATAAGATGAAATGTAAGAGTTAGATATAGCAAATGTGGTCTTTTTTTTCACTTACACAACCTTAAGTATAAGAATCAAAATCAGAATACTAACAAAATATAAATTACTGAAAATGTTAATTTTAAAAATACCATAATTAAATTTGAGATACTTAAGATATATCACTCAAAATAACTTACAGGCTTTCTAAATGGTAACAGTATTTGTCTCCTCAAGACATGGAAATAATTAGCAGGTGTGCTACAATTGACAACAATCATATTACAATCATGAAGCTGTCGCACAGCAAAATCTTCATCAATAGTCTAAAACACACAACAGAAAATAAATATTAACATAAAAATTAGTAAGTGTTATTCAAATTCTATCCAAAAATTTAACAGGGTATATTTAATGGGAAAAAATAGAGAGCTTACTGGAAATACTTCCATTTCTTCACTGCAAAGCTGAAGGAAACGTTCAGGTCGAGCACTAGAATGCTCTGGGCCCTTTAAAAATAGCAAAAATTGTTTAACAATCATGTAATTTTTTTGGTAATGATGAAAATTATATATGGATCATCAAATTAGCAATAATTAAATTTGGCATTCTCAGAAATATCCGAATAGATACATCTGTTCAAATCAACAAAGAAATTTGATTTACACTTCACATTTTTTCATTTTATATTAGGTGTAATATGTTTCAAAGCATATTTCAGAGAAATGAATGCACAACTGAGAGCTGAAAATAATACATTTATCCATCCAAATTTCTCTAGACAATAACCCCTTTCACCAATGATTGAGCAGTTGATGGATGCCAGCAGTGTAGAACTATTTGTCTCTTGAAGCAACGAAATCCTCAAATCATTTTTGTTATTTGTCCACTGACTAGAAGTGTACTTAAGACAAGACATTCTGCATTGACCAAAACAAATAATTGTTTGGTGTGATTGTTTATTAACATCACACTGAGAAGCAACCAAAGAGCTATTGCCGAAGGAACTTACAATTTTGAATGATAAAGTGACGAGAACACCCGAGATGGAACCTCACTACAAATTTCTACACCCTGCCAATGGGATGATTTTGAGTCATAACAGATTTAACAAGCATCAGCCCCAGCTAAACAGTGGGGGTTTTAGTGGCATCAGGGCTCAAACCCCTATTAAACAAAAACCACCGATTGTGAGTCTGCGACCATGATCAATAGGCTAAAGAAGTCACAATGATTGTCTGAGGTGGCTATTACAAAACCTCCCAGTCCTTGTTATTAACATGTTCTTGACCATTTTTGCAAAATGAGGCTTTGTGTCAACATGGTGCTCAAATCTTTGATAGTAAATGGACATTTTAGACCCATTTCCTGGTTCATTAGCAAGCATTCAGCAATTACACTGATATCAGGCTCCAAAAGTTTGTAATAGGGCACATCCTTTATATCTCACCAGATGCATAGAACTCTTTTGCAGTCAATGGTGTTATTTGGCTTTGATGTTGTTGATTCACCAGGATTGACCCAAAGTTTTTTGTGTTTCGGATTGCCATAACATACCCATTTTTCCTCTTTCATAACGATTTTCCACAAGAAAGATTTTCTGTGTTGCCTTTTTAGCATATTTATAGCCTACAAGATACTATTATCCCTGTTCCTTTGGCTCAACACATGTAAATGATTAGAATTAGTTTTATTTCATACTGCTAATATTTCAGGAAGTAAAATTTGTGTTCAAGTGGAATCTTGTTCCAGCAGTACTTGCAAATCTTTATATCTAGTCTTCAGTGGAGCCCTGATACGTTATTGATCACTAACATTAAAATCGCCATCTTTAAAATGTGAAAGTTAAAATTTGCACGTCCTATTCAATATGAATTTTTAAAAGGCAATATGCCTATGTAAATCAAAGATGAGTTGGACGATGTGTAGTGAGGCTCTGTATCATCGTTTACCACTGTGAAATTTTGGGAAAGTGAATTTAATTGTGGCCGTACCAGCTTGGGAAACGATGAAAGTTTGGGGTGTCCAAAAACTGTAATCACTGACAATAACATCACTAAAGTTCACCAAATGATGCAAGAAGACCTGTCAAATTAAAGTGAGAGAAATATCAAAGGCTATGAATATATACAAAGAACGTGTTTGTCTAATGGAATCAAGATTTAGGCATGAGAAAGCTGTCTGTGCTTTGGGTGCGGTGTTTGCTCACGTTAGACAAAAATTGTATTTGAATGAACATTTCCAAAGCTTTGTTGGGGCAGTTTAGGCACAATAAATCAGAGATTTGGTGCTGATTAATTGTTACAGACAAAACTTGGATACACCATTACATGTCCAAAACAAAAAATGCAGTCAAAACAATAGATTGCAAAAGGGAAATCTGCTCCAAAAGAAAACAAAAACTGTTTTTTTTCAGCTGGGAAAGTGATGGCTACTGTTTTTTGGGATAGTCATGGAGTTAAGTGAATCGATTAGCTTCAAACAGGAAAAACCATTAGATGACCATATGCATCATTACTTGACAACTGAGGACAGAAATAACAAACAAACAAACAAAAAACAAAAACGCGCACATTCGCAGGGAAAAAAAAAGATGCTGCTGTTTCACCAAGACAATGTGCTGCTTCGCACCTTAGTGGTTGCCAAGGCAAATATCCATAACTATGGTTTGAACTGCTTGAACATCCTCCTAACTCACCAGATCTAGCCCCAAGAGACTGCCTTTTGTTCTATACTCTAAAAATTGTGCTTTGAGGACAGATTTTTGTCAAATGAGGAGGCCATCACCTTCGTAAAAATTATTTTGCGGAGAAAGAGGCCAAGTACTATTTGGATAGGTTAAAGAGATGGGAGCATCACTGGGATCAGTATGTAACCTTACCAGGAGAGCATGCAGAAAAATAAAAATAAATTTAAAAAAAAGTTCTCTTGTATCTTTGTTGAGTCCGAAACTCTTCATACCACCCTCGCATAGAATATATTTCTACTTTCCATTTCTAAACAAAAAATTTTATAAAGTTACATAAAAATTAGTATTTTTAATGATTCAAAAATATAATTCCAATTAATTTAGAGATAAATACAGTTGAATAGATATATTAAATTTTCTTTTTAATTTGAATTGTTATAATAGATGTTTAAAAAAAACTGAATTTCTTAGATTGACAATACTTACTTTATATAAATTAAATACTGCCACCTTTTCTACTTATTAACAATGCAATGCAATGATTATGTTTCTAGGAAGTGCATTAGTGGTCACATCATTTTTGCAAGATACATAATTGACTTATTGCTATTTGATGTAACTAACTTCAGATTTTGTGGTAAATAAGTACACAAAACTTGGAACAGAACATTTATTCGCTATAAATTAGTCTAAGGAATAGAAACAAAGACAGGTAGTTCTGAATACATGCAGGTAGCCTATTGCGAAAATAAAATTCTCTTATCTGAGAGATCTGATGCAACCAAGTTATAGATACAAAATAATGAAGTAAGACAGCAAACATATCAAACAATCAATACATAACACTAAATATCAAAATGAAAGGGGGAAGAAACAAGCAGAAGAGCCATTCAAGATTTATAAAATATTAATATTTAGCAGTATTAGGAATAATTTATTCATAAGTTTCTATATACTAACCATTCCTTCCATTCCATGAGGCAATAATAGAACAATTCCACTTTGCCTGACCCACTTTGCTTGACCACTACTAATAAATTGATCAATGATGCATTGAGTAGTATTCATAAAGTCTCCAAACTGAGCCTCCCACATAACAAGTGCATTAGGATTTGTCATAGAAAAACCAAGTTCAAATCCTAAACAAAAGACAATAAATTAATAAGTACCACATAATATCTCAAGCTAAATTGATTCAAAAAAAATATTTTTAAAATTTTATTTCTTTCAATTAATGGGTAAAACAACTGTTAATTGTTTTCTTATTATCAGAGCTTTAAATTTCAACATTCAGTAGTGCTAGTATGTTTAAGCATTATTTTGCTCATATTAAGCAATTGCCTCTTTCTCTCATCATAATGGAATTGTGGAGTTTACAATTACATGAAGAAAAAAAAAAAGCTTTTAGTATTAATCCTGCTCCCTTTTTAATATCAGATAATGCAAATTTTTTTTCTTGAATTTCTATTGTCCAAAAAGGCTAAATGTCGTGACAATACAAATTTTAAAAATTGCAAATAGTAGTCTTAGAATTTTAGTTTTCATGACATAAAATGCCTTTAAAAATATTTTTAATATATTTATGAACAAATAAAGTATTTTTCACCCATTCACAAAGTTGCTAATCAGTGATTTTTCATGGAAATGTCGATAATCAAACAATTATCCAATACTTGTTGTTTTAATAATAAAATATTGTATATATATATATAAGGAATACTTGCCTAAAACTGCATACTCAGAAAGAGAACTGTTACAAACAGTGTAAGGAGCTTGATCAGGCCATAAATGACACAATGGTCTATAAGTGGTTTTATCAATAGTTTGATGATGCAATACATGATGTCGGTGACTAAAAAAAAATCATAAGGAATATCAACTTTATTGTAAATGAAACATTTTAAAATTATCAGCCATTTAAAATACAATGCTGGTGTCCTAATAAATAAGATGGGCAATTCTAACAATAACTTATGACATTTGTTAGCTCATATGCAAAAATTCTACAAGTAAAACTATAAACATGTCTTGAATGCTATTGGGTACATGTTTTTAGAGCGTACATAAATTTTTATTGCTTCTCAGGATGTTCCAATCCAAACTTGAATGCACTTGATTTGCTATTGGGTTTTCCACACTTAGATATTTATGTAAATTTTTTACTTCTAGTAGAAATTGTCAGGGTGTACAGATTGGTTAAAACATTCTTATGATGTTTATATAACAGAGATGTTTTTGTAATTAAATCTCTTATTTATTTTCTTTAAATGCTCTTATGCTTAGGCTGTGCTGTACTATAATTCCTAGTTTGAACTTTCTAACTTCAAATTATCGAGCATAAATGTAGGATATTTCGAAACTCATGGAAAAAAATTCAAGGGGTGATGGGAAACATCTAAAAAAGCAATTTTCACCATACAATGTATAGGCAGAGAGCAACTAGATGGTGGTGTAATGAAAGCATAAAATGCCAATTTTCCTACACATCATCATTTCTACCATGGATTTCAGGAGGCATGGCATTTTCCTGATTACTGTAAGTAGCCATGTATCACCATAGCCCTTCCTACTATTAAACAGATAAGCCGATTGTCAAAATCAGTTGTTCTCCTTTCCCTACCTCCCTGCTGTGTTTGTTTAGATTTAAAACATGGTTCTTGTTCAGACATTTCGCTTATTTTATCTAATAAATGTTATATAAGATTTTGTCTTAGATTTTATCATTTATTGAGCCCCTGTGGTCATCAAATATGAACATATAATCCTGAATTCTGATATTATTAAAATAAAATCTTTTGTTTATTAAATTTATAAATAAAATATTCAATGAAACAAGAAAGTCCAAAAATGATTACAATCAAAGTTTTATATTATAAACATAAAAAAGTTTTTACATAGAACTAAAATGAATCCCCAAAAAAGCATAACAAATCATTAACTATAAGTTTACCTGAAAGTGCCTCGTTCAACATCTTGACCACTCAGCCTAACATGAACACCATCCTTCAATAAGGATCCAAAAGCCATTGCTTCTGCTAAAGCCCAATCTACAACTCGGCTATCAACCATTTCCATACGAGATTTTAAAATTCTCTTAATTCCAGGGTGTGCCTTAAAATTTCCCGGAGGAGCTGAGCTAAAGGCTACTCCAACATGGCGTAAAATGTCTTCAGAAATACCAGTAGGTTCACATTTATGAAGACTTTGCTTGCCAAAGAAGCCTGCAAAACAATAATAAAATTAAAAATATATGCATAAAATATTTAGAATAGTTGATAAGTGAATAGCAAATTAAAAGCATGATATTAAGTATAAGCATTATCTATTTGAGAACATCAAATAAATTTATTCAATTCAGTAACAGCTAACGAAGACAGATCAAATATAAATGAGACGTTTTTAATAGCCCCAGATGATTTTTATATATTTTGCCACAGCAATCATAAGTTTTCAAGTTTGAAAATTGTTTGGCATCACTTTGTTCATTTATATAGTAGCAGGTAAAATGACTAAACACAAAGTATCTATTGCACAGCAAATTACTAAATTTGTTACAAATGAAAAAGTCAAATCTATTGAAATTCGGCACAGATTGAATGCCGAGTTTGGTAAAGATAACTTATCAATGTGTGATGAATGAAAAAAGTGCAAGATGTTTAAAAATGATAGAAATTGAAAATCTGGCTTTAATCTCTCTCAAAAATAAGTTTAACAGGAATGAAAAGTAAACCAATTTGTGACCTTATTCCTGATGACTAAAGAATAACAATGAAATAAGTGACAAAATGTGCATAAATTATGGAAGTGTATCATTGAAATAAGATACAATTTTGCTAAATCACAGCTAAGTGGGTGTCTTGAATTCAGAATGCAAATAAAGAAATTAGTCAAAAACATTTGAATTGCTATGAAGCAAAAGGAGCATTATTACACTTCTGAAACAAAAACCTCGTTTAGTATTGTGTACAAAAAGTGAAATTGCTCCACTGATACTTGGATACTTGTTTCTGCAAGAAAAGTTTTCCCAACCATTTTACGGGATTATGGGGTTTGTGAGCATTAATTTTTTTCATGACTGACATACAGTTAATACAGTATACTGGTTCAATAATATTCCATTGTGATCTACAATATTTTCCTTTTCTAGGACAAAGAAAGAACCCACACCAGATGCACCACAAGAAACTCTTTACTGGATGTCATTCAAACATCTTCCTTAGAGTTCTGACCTAGCACTTATGGAGTACTAGTTGTTTGAACCCTTCACAGACACATTAGAAGAATGATTTGCATCAAATGAAGAAGTAGATGAATTTAAGTGGAGTACGTTCCGACTTCTTTTCATCATACAGGAGTAAAAAAACCTTCCAATATGTTAGGAAAAATATAAAAATCTTGAAGATATGGGGGGAAAAAAAAAAAAACACCTCCCACAATGGTGTAATTTTGTTAAATAATAATTAAAAATAAAAATCTCATTTTATATATGATCCACCCTTGTATTAAATCATTCTCTTCCCAGTAACAGTTAGTTGCCATTAAAGGAGCCAAATCTGGTTAAACTGCACCAAACAGTTGTTTATAATAAAAATTTTAAAACCACATTAAGATATATAAATTAAAATATACATAAAACGTAGCAAAAAATGTCAAGGAGATAATCTTGAATAAAATATAAAAAGCTAACTTTAAATAAAAATACTTTAATTTTATTTGCAGTGAATGTAAGTCAGTTTAGTGGAATTAGTGGTAAAAATGAGTCTGATATTACTTCAGAATATCTTCCATATAAAAGTTAATATTTTCCATTTTAAATTAAATCAGTTTTGAAGGGGGAAAAAAAAATAAAAAAAGGAAGAGTTAAATTTCCTTTACAATGCAAATAAATCACAGTAATGAGTGAATGTCAAAGCATACTTAAATATGTCTTAAATAAAGATTTTAAAAGATATAAATGACAATTTTTAATTTAAAAAAAATGTAGCATTCAGTAAATAATTATATATTAATATTCCTTTTTCTATTTATCTAATGAGATGTTATAGCATTTTGTATTATTTTGTTTAATGAGTTTCAAGTTTTTCAACACAGAATCCAATATCATAATGGCTATATGAGTGAATGAAAGTGAAGGTTATTGATGCAAGAGCCAGATGTGGCTATGCTGCACGAAACAAGATGTAACTGTGGTCTAGACGTGTGAGAAAAATTGAAAAAAAGACAAAAATTGGCATGACAGGAAAGGAGGGTCAAAAATAGAGAAGGATGGCTATGGTATTCTGGGTTGTGTCACACATTTTTATCAAAGACAGTAAACAATGGCTATATGAGTGCAATTATTGTATAACAAATTATTTTTAAAATAAATCTTATACGAACAGTGAAACTTCATTCATAGATGATTAACTTATATTCAATACAGTATGATTATTACATCAGTAGCAAATGCAAAATGTAATAGTAAATGAGATTTTAATCATTATAAGTTGAACTTTTTTATTTAAAAAAAAACTGAAAATCAAGAAACTAATAGGTAAAGATTTTAATTAAAGCTAATCCAAGTTTTATCTACAGTAATTAATCAGTGCCAAATTTCTGATTTATTGCGCCTAAACTGCCGCAACAAAACTTTAGAAATGTTCATTCAAACACATTTTTGGTCCAACATGAGCAAACCCAGCACCCGATGCACGGGCAGCTTTCTCATGCCTAAACTTATTTCATATGGGATAAACACATTCTTTGGACATATTTATAGCCTTTGCTTTTTCTCTCACTTTAATTTGATAGGTCTTGTATCATTTGGTGAACTTTAGCGATGTTATTGTCAGTGGTTGTAGTTTTTGGACACCTCAAATGTTCATCATTTTCAAAGCTAATATAGCCACAATTAAATTCACTTGCCCAAAATTTTACGGTGGCAAACAGTTACAAAGAGTCCCCGTACACAGCGTCCAACTCATCTTTGATTTGTGTGGCAACATGTTCATGTCTGATGAATTAAATATGCTTTTTAATGTCAGTTTTTGAACTATTTGCAATTGAAAATACACTCCCACATTAGACACCTACTTCATAGTTGTCATTATCAGCATCTGCTTTAACAAATAAATATTTCACTTTCAACAAGTCATGAAAAACATGTTTTCAATGCTTTGCCGATAAGATGTAAACATACCTTTTTATTTGAATTATTTCCTAAATATATATTTATTTGAAAAATATAATTTGAAATACACTCACTCATTGTTAAAAAAAAAAAAAAAAAACTTGCCCCTTGATGGTAATAGCCAGATTGAAATATTTGATAGGAAGTTAGAGCTTAACAACAACATAAAATGATAAAAAACAAACATGAGTGTGTCAAATTTATTAAAATGCAAAATCATTAACTTTCAACAAACAGGATGTTGGATCACCATTATTCCTAATGTATTCTGTCACAAATTGTGGCATGGATTCATAGACACTCTGAACAATATTTAAGACTCAACTCATCTTCTGTAGATTGAAGTTTGGCATAAAGATCTTGCAAATTTTGTGGTGGAATCTTAACAGAAGGTCCTACAGCATCTCTTGAGTTTTCAGTAGGCATCAAGCTTGGAAATGCTGCAGAGCCCCAGCACAGTGTTTACGACTGTGAGTCAAGCTCTTGAGATGGCAGTGGTAGGAACACGAGTGTTATTAAATTAAGAGTACTGGGATAGGATGGGTGTTCACAAAAGGAATAACCACTAGTCAAAGGATCGCACAGACGTATTTTCGGGCTATCAAAGTGGCTCTGATGAAGATCAATGGTGATCAGGCATTATATGAAATCAAGCCCCAATACCATTATATCCTCTTCGTACATGGGTGAGGTTATCATCCTCATCACTAAAGATGACCCACTGTCATGCTGCATGGTTCTCTACTGCTCTTTCTGTGATACTATTGTAGTCTCTGGAAAAATTGTTGTGGTGACAGGGACAATCTCAGTAATGGTGTCAGTATAAGCAATCCAGAAGCATACAATAATCTGCTGGTACTGAAACTTACAAATAATGCAGAGAAGGAATAAAGTATGGAATTGTGGTAGTTATTTGCTTCATGCTTGGCAGATAATTCTTCAATTTTTCCTACTTGTAGTATCTGAGTCTACTTGTTGTAAGTGATAACTTCTTTGGACCAAATAACACCAAAAGAAAGCGCAATCGATATAACTTGCAATCTGATGGAATGAGCACCTGCCTTTATGCTGTTCTATGATATGACCATTCTCAAAAGCCTTCTAAATTTCAAAGTGATGAATGAAACCCAAACATACTAGTTAGAATCAAAATTGAACATTTTAAGAGAACCATTAACAGGGTCCTTAGTGGTGCTATAAGTCACGTTTGCTGACATCATTGACGCTGACACGGCTGATAATTTAAATCATTTGCATACCTCTAACAGAGATTAAACAATTTCTTAATCTGCATTAATGTTTTTTGGTTCCTTCTGGGTACAACTATTTTTTTTAAGGAGTGTATATAAAATAACCCATATAAACCCAGCATATATTTGATGGAACAAGGAATTCCTCCTTTTTCCTACTGCTGCCATTCTGTATTATCATGAACTGAAACTATTGAGAATTGGTGAGAAGGAATCCAAACTTATCAAGTAGGTAACATGTGGAAAAAGATGACTGTATGCAATCCTAACTATACTAAGCATATTTGCCTAACAGGAAACAAATGACTACAGCAATATTAGACAAGTTGTTTTTGAATCGATATTGTTAAGTGTTGATTTTAGACAGCTTTTCAAAAATCAGATATTTTATATAGTGATAAACATTTGTTTTTGTCTCCCCCAATCAATACATGTTTGTATTTTGATCACATTTTACAATTAATCATGACAAAACACTAAAAATCAGTATGAATGGTCACCTTATTATAATAAAACACAATAAGTTATAGTTTAGAAAGTACAGATATAAGATTTTACCTTTCCATGGTGAATCTAACCAATCAGTATTATACATTCTGATATCTTTTTCTGCATTATTGTATGCTTCTTGTAAAATAGCTTCATACCTAGCTTCCTCTTCCTGTAAGGAAAAACAAACAAACATTGGATATAAATTCTATTTTCAGTGCTCTGCTCAATATTTAATATATCTGATTGTTATCTTTCTCAATATATATATTAGATGCCTATGTATTAACATCCAAATAAATCTTTATTTCAAACCTTTAAGAAGGAAGTTACTTCCTCATGATTGGAGTACATTATAATATCTTTATTCATTTTCTTTACATTTAAAACAAGACAAGGGTAAAAAGTATTCAGAAATATTATTCTGTTTCATAAGTCACAACAATCAGAATTGTACCTGTAGACCAAAACCTATTTTGAAAACTACCAAAGTTTGGCTGTCAAATAAAAGAACAAACTTATTTGACGTATTCACAAAGCTGCAAGCAAATTTACTAAAGCATACAAATTGTAACTGCACGAAAAGAAGGTTCAAGCAGCAAAAATAATCCTTAATCAAAGATTTAAACTTAAAGCTTCAATTATATATCTGGAAATTTTTTAATACATAGAATACCTTTTATAAAAATATTTTCAATACTTTAAATTCATTTTACTCAACAAAGGACTTTTTACAATTTTTTCTAATTTAAAATAAAATATTTACAAGATAATTGCATGAAATACGAAAAACAACTTCCTTGCATACAGTGAGGTAATTATTTTTCAAGAATTTTTTAATTATTTTATATCTAAATTTATCAAATTAATAACAAACTTTTTACTTAACATTTGGATAGTTTCTCACCATTTTTAATCCCAAAATTACATATTTATTTTTATACACACACTTTCAAAATAGTACATTAAAGTGTCCAATCAACGTTTAAATTAACTATATATTTTAGAGGAATTAACGTCAAATTAAACTGCAAAGTCAACTACTAATAATAGATCCTCATAAATGCTATCAACTTATGTACATCATACAAACTACTTTTGCTCTCCCCATCATTTGAACAGAAAAGCAACAGAAATTTTTTTTTTTAAAAAAATCCTCCCTTTCAATTTTCTAACTGTATAAAAAAAACTTAAGCATTTATACATAATTTTAAAAATATATAATTTTTTTACATTTCAAAAATACAAGTGACAAAGAAAAAAGCAAATAAAATGCATTTTACCTACCTTAATTAAACTCTGCCAGGTGAAAGAAAGATAAGCAAGCGCAAATTAATATACTTTATAATAGTGTATATTGTTTTTTTTTGGTAATAAATGATAATCTTAGATAAAAAAAAATTAAAAATATATTTTGAAATAGAGCTAATAAGAATTATTAGATATTTTGAGTATAATACTTCTAATAGAGAGAAGGGGAAAAAAAAAAAAAAAAAAGCTGTGCTGAAGGATACATTGAAATAGAATAATTTTCAGAGCTAAAAATTGCAGAAGCAAAATTTTTTAAATCGAAGTCTATATAATTTTCAAAATATTTTGTTCAATATTTTCCAATAAAATATCATGCAAAAATAGAAACTCAAAGTACTAATAAAATAGCACTTTTAACATGAAAAATGCCTAAATAATTACTTTTTCAAAATTTCCATTTAGCAACATATAGATATAATACCACACATGTTAATGTAGCATATCTATAACATTTCATAGAAGCACAGATATTACAAAATCTGGATGAATATATTCACTTCCATTTTTTTTTAAAATTCAATTTTCCAATATGTATTTATATCTTTGAATACTTCCTTACAATGAAATCACTGGATTAATAATTTTTTTTAATGCAAGTCAGATTGTAAGTAAACTATCTTATAGAAATGTAAATGAATGAATTTCAGGAGACAAATTTTCATAGCAATATATATATATACATACAAACACACATTTCATAGCAATATATATATACATACACACACATTTCATAGCAATATATATATATATATATATATATACACACACATATTGAATGAACAAACATACAAATTTAGTTCATTCAACAATAACATAATTTGCTGAATAAAAATTTAAATGTGAATTAACACACACACACATATATATTTATCAATTCCATTATTTATATACAGCTAAATTGAAATAAAAATTGTACTTTTTTTTAAAGAAGGAAAAAAAGAAGTATCAAATATTAAATATATCTAGTAATGAGAATTCAGAAAAAAAACTAAATATGTCAATGAGGCATTTAAAGAATATTTTAACAAAATTTAAAAACATGGTAGAATCTTGTTAAGTGGGATCCACTTTCAAATATATTCAATTTAATAAAATGATTTGCTTTAATTTCTTAACTTATCATTTGCTTCAATACCTAATCAGATATTAAATATTTTTATCTATTGTCTACTTCAATATTTTGTTTGTTTTAATTCTAATACTAAATTGAATAATTTAATAATTATAAAAAAAAAAAAAATTCGCACCTTTGACAGCTAAATCTGTTCTTTGCAAAACTTTGTACAAAACATTTTTTTATTTTATTTTTTAAGTTTGAGAAGCATTTTCTAAATTAGCATAATAATATTCATTTGTTTTAGCCACATACTTTGAGAAATTATTTTGTTCACTGAAATCTTCTAAAAGTGGATGAATGAAAAAAAGTAGGGGAAAGGTGACTATACAAATACTCTCTTGCAGAGTCAATAAAACATTAATAACACCTCAAATTACTAGTGACAAATGGCATACAGTGCTATATTGTCTAAATGAGAAATAAGATAAAACTTTAAGAGCTCTACTATTGATCACTAAGTATTATTTTATTTCAATTTTTTAAGAAACCGTAATTTTCGATATCCCAGATTGGTTCTGTTCCCAATTAATCAGATCTAACAAAATTTTGCTTTATTAATTATTTATTGCTTTTTTTTAATTGTAAAATTTAGAAAGTTCGCAGAAGGAATATATAGCAGTTAATAAAAATATGCAAATTTAAGACTCTTTTTTTATGTTTCACAAAATTTATAAAAATAACAAACCATTCTTTCTTGTATAAAAAATCTAGGGAAATGAATTAAAAAATTACAAAAAAATTCAAATTAAAATCTTGATTAGAGTTTATTCAATAATTAATAAACTTTCAACAGTATATTTGTATATGAACTTTTTGCACAAACCCACACTCGAAAAATTATAAATAAATTTTTCTAGAGATAATTTAAAAAAAAAAACACATACCTATTTAAAAGTATGTATAAAATATTGAGGAAACTATATCTAAAAACAAACTATCTACAAACCTATAACAACTGCAAAAAATTAAAAATACTCACATGTTCATATTTACAAGTTGCAATATTAGCTCAAGTTAACAGGAACTTTACATGACAGCAGATAAAAACAAATTTTAATTAGAATAATGCATAAAATGATGAATAAGCAAATAATGCCGATCTTTGCAAGCATAAATTAAGCTTTTTAGCAAGTATCACCTAATTTAAAAACCCTGTATTTAATTCAAATAAACTCCATTCAGTTTTATTTTTAAGTTGAATATATCATCCACCTTTCCCAGGAAAAATTGGAAAAAAAAAGATACATCACATGTTTTGAAATGAATTTGTTTCTAGAAGTTTCTTTGACAAGATGCAAAAATGATCATTCATAAACTTACTTCAATTTCTTTTTCAGTAACCATTCCTTCTTGAACAAGATGTCTACTGTACAATTCAAGTACTGGAAGGGTTTTGCGAATTTTTGTATACATGAGTGGTTGTGTAAACATAGGTTCATCAATTTCATTGTGACCATTTCGACGATAACAAACCTAAACAGATAAATAAATTTAAGGATTTTAGAAACAAAGTCCTTAACAAATTAAGACACTTTTAAGACTTCTAACAATTCATATCATACCAAATCAACTACAACATCTTTTCCAAATTTTGCTCGATACTCAGCAGCTACATTAGAGACATGAACAACTGCTTCAGGATCATCAGCATTTACATGAAAAATAGGTGCATTTACAACTCTGGCAACATCTGTACAATAAGGTGATGAACGTGATCTTCGAGGATCTGTTGTAAATCCAATCTGTAATATATTACAAAAAAATTTAAGCAAATCTCTAAAGTTATTCAAAAATACAGATTTCAAAACTTTTTAATTATAATATTAAAATTAATAATAGGATAAACCATACAAAAATCGTTTGGAATATTTTATAGTTACAAAATCCCACTTCATAAACTTACTAATTTAGCATTAATATCCTAAAGAGATAAGATAAAAAAAAAGTTTTTTTAAAATTAATTTCAGAGTTTCTATTCCTGCTTAATAACCATGTTTTACTATTCTATCAATTTTGGAATACCAATGAAAATAGTCAAAATTATTTGTCACAATATTATGTTAATATGACTTGTTAACAAAATCAATATGTTTTGATGTGGAATCTGTTACAGAAGAAAAATATATAATGCAGTTTTTTTTTTTTTTTTTTAAAAAAAATCTGTTACAAAAACCAATTTTTATTAAAAAAAATAAACACAACATTTTCCTATATAAATCTAATATATATACATAAAATCTTAAAACCACCTTCAGTGTTGAAATATTACCTGATTATTAACAACAATGTGAATTGTGCCATGGGTTGAGTAATCAGGTAAATCACTCAAATGGAAAGTTTCATATACAACACCCTGTCCAGAAAATGCAGCATCACCATGAAGTAAAATACTCATAACCTGAAAAAAAAATGTAACACATGTTAGGAATAGAATAAAATAGAAATTCAACATATTAAAATATACTACCTGGGAAAAAATAATTATATAAATATTATTTATTACATAAGTTATTTTCAAAAATATTTAAACTGAATTGGAATATACTTTCTGGCCTTGAGTATCTCCTCTGTAAAATTGTTCAGCTCTAGTTTTCCCTTGCACAACAGGATCAACAGCTGAGATATACATAAAAAAATTAAACCATCACAATTTATTTTAATACAATATAAATTATATTTAAAAGGGAAAAAAAAAAAAAAAAAAAAAAGAAATTTCCCATTTCTTTATTTAACATTACACTAGATAAAGAGATTTTAAGGAATAAAACTTTCTAATAAAATTTTAAAAAATATTTTTAGTTACATTCAGTCAGTCATAGAAAATCAATAGAATTTCAAAACTAATCCTTGTATACCCAGAGAAATATTTATTTTTGATGCAATACATGCATATGTTTTATTATTAAGACACTTAAAAGGCTTAAAATTAACTTACCTTCCAAATGAGACGGGTTAGCAACAACTGCTAATTTGACATTTTTATTAGTTACTCTATTTAAGCGTTCATGACACATTCCTAAATGATATTTTACATCACCGGAACCCTAAACAATAAAGCAAAAATCAGAAAATCATCAAAAATCAAAAAATAATTACTTAATGTTTTACATAAATATTTATGTACATTACCTCATCTGCTGGTTCAAGACCACTGAATTGAGCGAAAATTTGCTCTAAAGGTTTTCTACAAACATTTGCAAGGACATTTAGTCGTCCCCTAAAATTAAAAAAAAGTTTGATTGGCTTAGTAAAATTGTTCTTTTAGAATACAAAGCATCAATGAAGAAGCAATTTACAATAAAATACATATAAGATCATATTTTTAAAAACAAAGCAAAATTTTTTTTCTATTCAGAAACTGTACCTGTGAGGCATTCCTATCACAATACTTTCAATACCAAGCTCACTAGCACGATCAATGACAGTTTTCATAGCAGGAATAAGTACTTCACATCCTTCTAATCCAAATCGTTTTTCAGATACCCACTTCCTAGCTAAAAATTCTTCAAATCTATAAAAGATAACTTATTGTGAAAAGAATATCTCGAAGAAAAAGCATCTGAATACTTATAATTATTCTTTAATTTCTGTAATGCAAAAAGTATAAGTAATATTTTAAATTAAGTTTTATTTTTTAAATGTATACAAATTTCCTCTTACTGTACTAAAAAATGTAACTTTATCTCTTATTCACATAAACAAATAATGTGAATAAGAGATAACTTTAAATCTACAGAAATCGAAATATGCACAACATACTATTTAATCCAATGTTATTTGTTATCTCAGCAAAAGAAGCAATTAATTTACTAAATAATTTCTATCATAAGCAACACCAATAAGGGGACAATAATAACGAAAAAAGGAATATTATAAAACATTAGAACACATTCAAAATATAAGAAATCAAGAAAATCAACAATTACTTTAATAGGTTATATTAATATTATACAATGAAGGACAGTAAAACTTCAAATTAATAAATGTATCACATGATTAGTACTAAAAAAAAAAAAAAAAAAAATACCAATACAAAAGTGTTATGAAATCAGAGTAAATTGAAGCTTCTTTTAGAGAGAATAATAAAAATGACTTAAAAACAAAGAAATAGATTAAATATCTTTAGTTTTAAATGCACAGTAACATTATTTAGGAGTTTATAACAAAATAACATATATAAACATTAAAATAATACTAAAAAAATAGAACTGCTTTGCAATCTCAAAGTGCTTTTTAAATGTATGAATTAAAAAAGTTTATACGCACACTTCAGAAAAGTAATAACAAAATAACTTAAAAATATAATTACTAAAGTGAACAAAATAAGGAATTTTAATGCTTTATAATTATATATAAGTACCATCATTATAATAAAAAATACCTTAAAAAACGAACTATTTAAGTTATAAAATCATACAACAATTATGTATAAATAAATTTTATTCGATAATTAATAATTGATTTTCAAATGATATTACTTAGTAGATCTAATGAGTCGAGCCATCAATAATCGTTTCTGTTCTTTCGTAAAATTCATAATTCCGGGAGTTTCAAATTTTTTTCTGATCCATGTACATTGCTCTTGACTATTTATAAACATATATTCAATGCCAATATGACCACAATATACATCCTGTTAAACAAAAAGATATAGAGAGAAAAAAAAAGAAAACTTGAAATTGTACTGATAATAAAATACAATCTCACTTTAAAAGACATTGAAAAAAAAATCATTAATGTAGAACTTAATTTCTATTTCAAAACTTAGAACAAAAACATATTTAATATTTACAAAGAATTAAGCTAACATTTTAATACACATTCTTAAACAACACGTTTAATATTCTGAAAATAACACATTAAAAAAGTGTCATAGTTTAGCACTTACCAAAACAAAGAAACTTTCTACAATCAAGCTAATGATTAGAAATTTTTTTTAAAAAAAATGTCTCTTAATTCATTGTATAAATTTAAAAAATTCAAATTTTTATTTTAAGCATATTATTAATATCATAGATATTTAGAATGATACAAGCTTTCCAAAACATCTTTGAATTTCTTTATACATAATTCTATCAATTTTTTACAGTTCTTAAATTCTCACCCACATTAATAAATCTTCAAAATTTATTTCAAGAATTTAATACATACTTTTCATCCCATCAATGAATTAAAAAAAAAAAAAAAACCCACCCAAAAGACATAATTTCTACACACACATTCCATTTGAATTTTTAAAAATGTTCACCACAACTTTATTATATTATTGTTCAATATTGCTCCATTATAATTTTACAATAAAAAAAATAAATAAAATATTCATTTAACTTTGTTATACAGATACACTATATACCACAAATTTTCACATTTAAAAATCTTTAAGTACATCTTTATTAAAAATTGAGAACATTTTATAAAAGCAAATGCAATTAGAATAATAATAATAAAAATAAAAAAATAAAAAAACTGGAATGGATTAATTTGGTACATTACATAAGTTTCTTTACTGAATCTATATAAATACCATATATTCATTAACAATTAAGGTTGATACAGCAGATAAAACCATTATCTGTAGAACATGTTTTTTATTAAAATTTGTAATTTAATAGAAGTCTCAAAATAAGTGTGTGACATAGAAGTGAAAAATAGAAAACTTTTAATGAAATTTTGGACCAGGAAACTTAACAAGACAATTTTGGTAATAGTATTTTTAAAACACTTTACAAGAATGGAATAGAAATTATTTACAAAAAGGGAGAAGAGATTGAATTAATTTTTGAACTAAAAAAAATGCCTTAAAATTTGTGTATCTAAACTATTAATAAACCTTAAAAATATATGACACATATGGAAAATATCAAATTTCAGCAATTGTAATATATTAAATAATGTCCTCCTTGGTCTATTTTCCCCCCTCTGGAGATTCAGTTATTGACATCTATTAATGTCCATATAAATTAAGGTAAATGTAAAAATGCTGAGGTTTTATAGAAATTAGAACTATGATTATAGAATTTAAACTCACTAAGAAGTAGTTTCATATTCTTAAAACTTATTTATGTGAATAATATTTTATTAGTAATACACTTAAACCATTAAAACAAAAAAGAACTACAATGCTACAACCTCCAATCGCTTAAGTATCTCTCGAAGTGCTAAAACTTTCTCATTGCCCCCAATGAAAGTACTTCCAGGAAGCTTGAAAAGACGGTCCATGTCTTTTTCCTCTACGTAAAGTTAAAAAAAAAAAAAAAAAAAAAAAATTAATATAAAAAAATAAAAAAATATATAATTTTTTTTTTTAAAAAAATAGATTTTTATAAAAAATATATAAAAAAAAAAAAAAAAAAATACTACTAACAATTTGAAAATACATAGCAAGTCTATAAATTATTTTTCAATTCAATATAAATTCTCAGCATTATGAAAATCCTTTTTTTAACAACATTATAAATACTAAAGGTTACAGAAACTATTATTGTTTATTAAGAACATGTATATGTTAATTTTTTGAAATTTACAATATAAATTGTCATCTTCTAAATTTAGTTTTCAAACTTTAAAAGAATTGAATTAAATGATGAAATGCACATAACCAAGAGATAATATATTTGACACAGTTATAACTGATATATTCTTCTCGATAAAATTATTTTGGTCAAAATATGAACTTTATTAAATTGATAACTGAAATATGAGAAATGATCAACTACTGAAAGGAAAAAAATGTTTAAGTTTCAAAGACTTTATTACATAATTACCTAAAATTGATAGGCAACTAATACTAATAAAAATTTAACTAGGTATATTAATTTTCACATACAAAAGCACAGAACTTCAATACTATCTCTAAGGAGAGAAGAGAATTAATAAGACTTCACCCTGATTGATAAGAAAATTCTTCAGATAGTTCAAAAGAAGAAATGATATTTTTATACCAAAATTAAAGTTGACATTTTTTACCCAACTGGTAGCTTCTTAAAACAACTTGTGGGGAGCTAGGAGATCCTTCAGAGAATGCAGATTGAATATTGGCAGCTGTTATGTTCAAAGGATCCAATTTTGAAACTAGATGACCACGAACCTAAACAACAACAAAATTTTTTATAAGTATTATAACAGACATCGTAATCATAGATTTTGTTGCTCTATATCGCATATAAAATCAATCAACAGACATTTCACATTTACCTTAATTTCAAACCATGCAATACATAATTTAAGATTTCTAAGTGTTAGAATAGTGCAGAGAAAAATTTCATAATTTTAAGAAACAAGGAAAATAATGCTAAGTTTATGAAAATTTTATGTCAATAACAATCAGAATAGTCATTTATCATTTGAGAATACTCTTCTATTAATAAATAGAACAGTCTAAATATATATAATCTTCTATAAATAAACTTTCTTCTGACCATCACAATCTTAGCTTGAGAAAAACTTATGTCTACTATCTAAAATCGATGCAAAATGGGGGAGGGGAATAATAATAATAGAACTTCGTAAAACCACCACTCCACTCTAATTTCCCTATAAAGGAAAAAAAATGAAGAATCTAAACTATCCAATGATGCTACAACTTTGCATCTTCTGAGTTTTGTTAACTTCATATCTCTGGCATGTACTTCTGAACAAATAACCAGAATTTGAAATTACTTCAAAGAAACTAGGTCAGCAACCTGTAGGTTCAATTAAATCAAAGTAGTGGACATTCCATCAAGTGAACTAAAAAATTCTAATTTAGAGTGTGATGAAAATTGTATATGTGCTATGTCCGACTGGTAGAGTGATCCAACTGTGCATTAACCAGCTCCTAGTGACAATTGAGATTGATGTATATGAGACACACCTGTCTCCAAAAAACTTTGGTATTGAGAGTTTTTTGACCTATAGAGAGGGAGAATAGTTGACCTAAGTTGCTGGCAGCTATTTCAAACCCTAAACCAGTTGAACTGAAGAATGTTGAGCAGTCACCCTTTGATGTGTCTGTACCAATTAGACAGAATTAAAGAAATATTTCTCTCAGGGTTGTTGATAAGGTCTTTTAACTTCTGGCATTGTTGTTGAATATAATCTCTACGCACTCCCCCTCCAGTACCATCATGATGATATCAAGATATACATTCCGAATTTGTAGAGAAGGTTACTGCAATTAATAGATATACCCTCTCTGATGCATTGAGGTTTGGTTTTATTAATGATGCACTAGAAGCAACACAAGGGTTATTGGTGAAGGACCTCATAATTTTGAACCTCGGTCTGTAACGAGGACCACACCCAAGTCGGCGCCCTTTCTCCTAACTTCCACACCATGCCAAAGGGAGGACTTTGAACCCCAACAGATTTAATGTGCATCAGCCCCAGATACACGATGGGTCATTAAGGCTCGAACTCGCGACTTAATAGAAAAAGCTAGCCGCGAGTCTGCAGCCATGACCACTGGGTCACAGAGGCGACTCTGATGCATTGAATTTTGCTTGGAACAGTTTCAATTTGATGTCATCGGCTGTCCTAGTTGAGTGGTGGGTCTCATTGACATGTGCACTTTAGCCTGTATATCATTGATTTATGTGTGATTGTCTTAGTCAGACATACAGAAGCAAGTGTTTTACATTGGAGGCATTTATAACCAGTAGTTCTAGGCTGTCCTGCTATCTAGAGTTCCAAGCCCTGAGCCACCACTTCAGCATTGCATGGTTTTCAGACCCTGAGGAGGAGAGAGTTGACTTCAGAGTGAGGGTGGCATATTGAACCCTGGACCAGTGAGTTTGAAGAAATGTTGACCAGTTGCTTTCTGTTGCGCCCTTATCAATCTGATTAAAAGGGGCATCTCTCTCCAGTTAGTTATTCAGGTGTTTTAACTTCTGGCATTGTTGTTAAATAGAGTCGCTGCAGAGTTTTCAATCCTGAAAGAGTTAAGTGGAATGTATCTTTTGCCAAGATACAAAATTAGGCAATCCATTGACAATGGCCCTCAAGTCACTAGAGATGGGAATTTCTGTCTTGTAACCCGATGTTTAAAATCCTCAAATATTTTAAATGAATTTAAAACTTCACAATTACTACATATGTGTACATTTTATTATTTTACTCATTTGAAGAAATATTAAATTAGTAGTGGTTTTTTTTTTTATTTTTTTTAAAAAAATATTTTGTATTAAATTAATATTAAGCAGAACACAACACACCATTTTCTAATTTTATCAGCAGGTGGGAAAAATAAAAGTATCTTTGGAAAAACTTTAATCTGAGTAATTTTTATACAATAATAAGATAATTAAAATAAATTAATATAAGTAAAAACACCCACTATAATTAGAACATACAAGTACTATAAATGTAAAAATGAAACACATATAAACATAAAAATGAGATATTTCATGCATTTTTACCCACTCAAATAATCAGTTTAAGAAACAAAATTTCAAATATGGTTGCAAATGTTTTTGGAAAATACTATTTAGGCATTAATATTACAATTTATAAACAATAACTGCAGTATGGATCCCATTTTATTTGAAACTTGCCCTGATTTATAAAAATTCCTTTTGTAAACACCAATTTACATTTCAATTATATATCTTAACATATAAAATGTTAAAATGTACTTTCTCCTCAATATTGTTATTAAATCCATTACTGTTGCTGTCATTTACACCACTAACCACTAAACCTTCACTACAATTTTTGCTACTCAATAAAAATGTATTGCTTGGCTGCAGATTTATAGTTGTAGTGTCAAAAAGCTTTCTTTTTTTTAGGAAAACAACTTTACAGAAGGATGTTTAAATTTTACATTATCTTAAATTTGAAATGAATGTCCAAAATGATATTGTTGACACAAGAAACATGAAGCTTGGCAAGAATTTTTATCATTTACAGTTAATTAATGGAAGTTTTGTAGCTCATCTTCATTTAAAAAGAAAAGAGTTAAAGTAATAAATCAATGTTTAGATAAGATTTAAAATTGCACCAAACTAGCCTTTAACCGAAAAAGTGCTTCAAGGTCATTTCTACCCCCCTTCCAATTAATCTAACTTAAAAAATATGTTTGACACTAGTGATTTTTTATGTCTAGATCTTCTACAGTGGCTTTCAATAGCAACATTTAATCAGATAAATTGATCTCCCAACTTTTTCCATGAATTTTACAAACAATTCTTGAAAAGCTTTGCTTATACAAATACATACTTTTTGAAAAACTTAAACTTACGGAAAATGATTTTGAATCAAGTGCACAGTATAAAAATAAATTTAATAATGAAAATTGAAAGATGTAACATATATTTGAAACTTTAAAGTCACACAGTTTACAAAGATGTTAAATCTTCAATATTAAGAAGACATTTTTCTTTTATTCCAGTTATGATTTTATAATGAATTTGGCAAAGCAAATAATTTCTTGCAGTAGCTTAGGTATCTTTATTACAATCTCAAAACATAGATTGATCGCAAACTCTATAACTAAAAATCCTAAAAAATTTTCTTACACGAAACTTAAAATTAAATTAATACAAAATTTATGAATTTAATAACATGACATTTAGAATCATTTTAAATGAAACTTATGATATTTATGAAATTAATATTTTTAAATAAAAAAAATATCATAATTTTCATATTGATTGCTTGTTTAAATTAACACTTACAGTTATGGATACTTATCTTTTTCGTTTGAAGTATTTCCCCCCCCCTTCAGTATCATTACATAAGAAAGTATTTCTTAATTTTTAGGGAATTGTTTCATAGAATGAAAAAGAAATTCATTTAAAGAACAGCAAATAGTATAAATGGAAAAAAGAATCAATGTGTATGCAAGTGAACAGTAAGTGGGGGAAAAAAAGCTAAGAACATCAAACAGATTAAATGAACAGAAAATGGAATGATGGGAGGAAGAGAGGAAAAATTGAGAGCAATGAATTGATAAGAAAGAACATACAGATAGAAAAAAAGTCTGAGAACAAACTAAACAGATGAAAAAAAGAAGAGATGTGGAACAACAAAGGAAAAGATTTCTCACGGAACACCGAGTTGGATGTACTAGCTCTTTAAATGAACTGATTCCAGAATAGGTTATTCTTTTTATCTCCAAACCTATACTGAGCTTCTCAAAGGTCACTGAAATTTTAATAGAACTACAAAATTTCTTGATGCACAAATGAAATTCATAAAACCCACTGATACTATCAAACACAGAAAAGGCTCATCTCCATGAAATTTCATATAAATTTATCCAAGACTTAATTCTTCATTTAGAAGCAAATAAATACACCCAGCTCATAAATATGAATATTGCGCAATGTCTTTGAAGAATGAAAAATTACATCAGCAAGTATACTAAAGCATTGCTTTTTAAATACATTTTCTTTGTGATTAATCATCAGCAAATATTTTCATTTGTATTCTTCGTCCATCCACCAGTACATTCAAGGTTGAAAAAATATTCATTTGGGAAAAATGAAGTGTCCAGAAAAAAAAAGTTTAACGAGCTTCACTATTATAGAATAATATCAAAACCAACCACTAAGACACTCTGTGTAAACTTAAGAAACGTGTCAGCAGATGTAAAATCAGGAAGTGAACTGACTTTAAAAAAAGACTTGGTCAGTACTAAGTCTTCATTATAATAATTAAGAATTAATTTAATTATTGTACCACAAAGTTTAATATTTCATGTTGAAAAAATTATTATGAAATTCTTATTGCAAATTCTGTTTCTTAAGTGCTCAATCTAAAAAGGTTTTGAAAGATGATCCACCCCTTGAAACTAAGCTTACACTATAAACTCCCCCCCTTTCATTTAAATATTAACTATAAATTGTTATTTCCCTTGTGAAAAATTACTACAACATAGATAAACAAAAAGGGAAATCTCTACACAAGCATGAAAATTTACCTTGAAATCAGAAGAATCTCTAACAATTGCGCAGATATTCTACTTTTATCAAAGCATAATTACAACTGTCATTTTAAAACTTGATATAATCTCATTCATTTGTCCCTCCTGAAATTTTTCTACAACCTTTAGGCACATGATTTGACAGCTGTTGCCTGTCAGGGCTTTAAAATTATCAAACATTTACTTAGTATCATACATAGACATGACAACATCATAAAGAGATTGATGCAATACTTTGTTTTAATAAAGATTATAGGACTAGAATGTTTTTTTTAGGCTTTCCCTGATCCTTAAGCAATTGTCATTTGAAAATTGCTGGCTCTGGATGATACACCTATTATCACTGACATTTGCTATAAACATTCTATCAAATTAATTAATAAAAATAAATTCTGAAAAAACATGAAAAATAAAATTAAAAGATTTCATGGTGCAAGAAAAAACAACAGAGAATAACATAATAGGAAAAACAAATTTAAGAGTCACATTAGTTAGATATATACATAAAAATCAAAGAGGGGGAGGAGTTCCAAAAAACCGGACTTTCTAAAAAACATCTTTACCTTAAATGACACTGTTATTTTTCATGTGTGTGTATTTATAGTATATTTCAACAACTCTATAATCATATATTTTTATAAGCTTAATTCTTGAAAACATTTTTCTGATATCTTCATAATTTAATAAATGCTTTATGTCTGACATGTGTCATTCAAAAAATTGTTTTTTCATTTGCATAATATATATGTGTCATAAAATAATCACTTAAAATAATATTTTAATTAAATCCAGCTTTACTTTAAAATACCATTAATCATAATTGCATTGTACCATAAGAAAATACCTACTTGATAAGACCTAATAATAGCTTGCACTGACAAATGATCTTCAATACCTCGTGGCTCAACATATTGGGGAGCAGCAGAAGGGGTAAGTGCGGTGGTACCTTGTAGATGTTCCACAGGAATTTGGACATACTGGACAGGAGCAAGGGGTGGGCTCTGGTATGCATCACCTGGCTCAGCACCATCAGATGTACTACGGAAGAAAGCATCCCAGGACTAAAAATGTAAAAAATTAAGAAACTATTAAAAGGATTTTTCAAAAACCTAACTGATCATAAAAACAATGAACCCAGAATAGTTACATTTATTATCCTCCCCACACTGAATCAAATGGATAGGTTTCTTCTCATTTGAAGATAAAAATTTTATACAAGTTATATCACAGATAAATTTTAAATTTTTTTTAAAAACTTTGTTTGAACAATTGAAGCTTCATGTTTTTTTTTTTTACAAATTTATTCCAAAAATACTATTTTAAATTTTAATATATAATTAAAAAATGACAACTTAGAATCAACTAGGTCAATGGTTGCTCAAGTCAAATTTGAAATGGATACCAATTTTTTTTAACTCTTTAAAAGAAAAAAAAAAGCAATATTTATTTCCCCAATACTTGTATAAATTTCCCAACAATCATGAAAATAGTCAATTCCAACTTAACTCATACCAATTATTTATATTACAATTAAATGAATCCAATAATCTTCTGGCAATTTTTTGTTGTGTTTTGGCTGAAATGATCAATGGAATTTTACACATTTACCATTTTTTCATTTCGATAAATAAAACACAGATTAATTACAATTTCTTTCATTTAAATAGAATTCAACCAGACAGTTTATTTATAAAAAGTTATTCATCATAGATAAATTTTCTTGGAAAATAATAAAAATTATTTCCTTAACCCATTTGCATCATTTGGAAAAGTAGAAAATCAACCCACATCACCCAATTTTTTTTTTATTGTATACAGAAAGAAATATTTTAAAAGGGTAAATAACAAAATAGGATACAAAAAGAATTTATAATTATTAGTTCAATGCAGTTATACATTGAAAATTATTTGAGAAATTAAATTTAATAGTTTAACATAATATTATAGTACTTAAAATGGTTCATATATATATATATAGCCACAAGGCAATTATCACACTTATAAAATATTTTTTTGTGATAAACTACACAACATTTACAAGCCTTCTGTGATGTTCTTTCAATGGGTATTAGAAAAAGTCGGTCAGTAAATCATTGATGTTAATGATGGATGAATGTAATTTCTCATGTTGGTGATGCCACTGTTTACTTGAATCAAATTCTTCCATTTTTATTTGTTTTACCCAGAAAAATACTTTAATCCATTTACAACCAACCATCCCTTTCAACTGCATGCAAGGGCTATGCATGCTAGTGTTTTGTTCCTACGCACAAAAAGACTAGCATGCTAATTATGACCAGGAAAATTATGCACATAGATATGCTTATGCTACAAATAGGTTACAAAAGAAAAAAAATTCATATCAATCCTGGAATGATGAAATTTGAAAACTAACTTCTACACTTTAAATTTTCCACTACTTAAATTAAAAAAATATTACTTATCAATTTATGAGGTTAAATATTAAACTTAAATACATTTATCCTTCAGAGTTTCAATAAAATATATATAAACTATTTTTGCAGTATATTTATCTCTACTGATATTATATTTATTAACACAAACTTTAACAGCTAAAAGTTTCATTAGTTAAAAGGATTTGATATTTGAGAATTCTTGCAAGTAATATACATAAGAACATTTCAAGATATTTCTAAAGAGCCAATATTAATCACAATACTATTGCAAGAATTACAGCTATCACTTGTTATCCTTAAAGCATTTTTGTAAAAATTAAGATAGTTCATAAGTAACATTTCATATATTTAATACAATAATTTTACTTTCATGTTTTTTATTAACTCCAAGTCCTTGATAACATTGTTTACCATATCCAAAGAAAATAGGTCGAGCAAATGTATAGGAATCAAGTTTGAATCAAGATCAATTATATAGCAATAATTTATGAAATACAAATCAGCAATCAGTAAATAACTGTGACTAATGCAAAAGCGGGAAAAACTCCATAAGAATGAATCTTTTGACGATTTCTTTTAATGTTTAACTTTAGGATCTCTTCATCTTCGAATAAAACTCATTTACGGAACTATGTATTTTTCATAACTTATTCAATATCAATCTGTAATTAAGAGTGGAAATATGTAACCCCTTTTGTCACACAGAAAATTAAAATATATATAAATTAAAGAAAATATTAGTAATAATTTAAATTTGAACAATTGTACAAAAAAATTCAAAAATCTACAACAACATTAGAAAATTGTACAAAAAATTAGTAATTGTTACACAGAAAAACAAAAATAAGATACATTTTTTTAGGAATATTAATACATTTAACGAACATTTCAATTTTCCTTCTTTCATGTTGACCAGATGATAAATATCAGAAAGATAACTGAAGCAAGAAATTACAGACTTGTGTCTAGAGTAAAAGAGCATTTTAACAAATTCACAGAATAATTGGTATGCTTCTTTGAGAAAAAAAAATTAAAGGGGTAAAACCCAATCCAAATTATTTTGAGTATAATGTTTGGACATTACAACCCTTCCTGCAATAATGTAGTATTTATAATTGCAAATAATATATTGTAGCAAGGATCCTCTTAACCAGTCATCCAAACGACTAATCTGTAGCTAGATGACAGGTTATATTGAATTATAATAAAAATAAATACATTAAATTACTACAACTCACCATAAATATATACACACCCAACACCTAATAACACAATATACCACAGCTTAAATGAATAAAATACAGGTTCTTATCCTTATTTTGTCACCATGTAGTATTGAATAAAATAAATTATGAAAGAGAAACCAGGAAATTTATGCCATTTATGGAATAGGACATGTTTTTAGTATACAAACTTAATATTAGTTAATAATTATTTATAAATAATTAATATCTTCAATTTTACATATATATTTATGCTTTATAATTAATATTTATTTTTTAAGGTATAAAATATAAATGCTACAATAACTTGTCCAAAATATGAATATTAAATGGTGATGAGGAATTTTTGGATGTCAGATGAAACTATTAATGTTAATATGTTGCATCATTTATTAAAGGATTAAAAGAAAAATTAAGTAAATATCCCTAAACACAAAAGTAAAATGAGTTCATTTTCTCATGATGGATATTATACAACCTTTCCACAAATCTCTGGAAGAAAAAAAAATTAAGAAATAACTATAGGCTAAATGAACAATCATGAATTATTTCTCTAAGTAAATTAAACTTATTTAAGTGAAGGCCTAAAGCCTTTTCATTCAATCTATTGAAAATCATTATAAATAATTTTATTTTCAGAAATGTTTTTCAAAAAAATTATTTTAAAAACAAATAATTTGTTTGAACTAATATCAGAATAAATGCTACATGATGGATTTCCACCACAGAATTTAAGATGTGACAATTGTTGGCAAGTTTTACAAATAAGCCTTTTCACTTTATAAGTATTTTATAGATCTGGGATAGTATTCATCTACAAATGACCATTTCAATTCATGTGAGTTCATTGCACATAAGTACTTTACATTTTAAAAGGACAAACAAATTCTGAAACAATTTTGAAAAATTGTATTAAACTCCACTATTTTCTAAAGAAATAAATCCATTTTTTAACAAAACTATTTTTTCACTAAACTTTTCAAATATTGATATATAAATCACATTCCAGAGAGAAGAAATACAGAGTTTTAAAATGGATGTTAACTAAAAAATCAGAAACCATAGCAGCCCATTAAGTAATCAATAATATAAGACTACTCAATTTCAAAAAATCAAAAACATGAAGCTAACCAGTTATTACAAAATAATTAATTCTTCTCAATAACACAAATCAAAATTTTAATCACATATATTATAAATTCACACTTCTTAAATGTTATACTTTTTAACCTCAAAAGATTCAATCTCAATCAAATAAAATTATGTCTTTTTACAAGACATTTATATCATATAGATCAAAACAAACTAAGGAAATTTAAATCTTTTTCACTATACTGGCTATATGAGTTGATTATTTTATAAAGATCATTAAAATTTGATAGAGTTGTATCAAGAAAAAAAAAAACCCATGGAAGTCATAATGCTTTTTCATTTTACCAACTCAATTTTCCAATAGGAAAAGAATGTTATTGTGTATAAATGTGAAAAGACATGATTTACTTTATATTTTGTAGTATACATTTGCAAATGAATCATTCAAATGTTTACACTTTTAACTCCAAAAATGCGTTTTTTAAGATCAAAATCTCCAATACAAATGGAACACACAAAGATTTTTTTCCCATTCATTTTAGATAACTATATTTTTAATTAACCAACTTGGAAAATACTTTATTTTTACAAAATATTTTCATATATGGCTGAAATGTTGTTACTCATTTATCGAAGAAATTTGGTGAAGAATAAAACAGTGATGAATAAGACAGTGATAAATAAACTTCCAATTATTTTAAAAATTCAAAATAGTTATTATATCTTTCACTATCAGTGTGTAATTTATTAAAATTTATTTAATCATAAAGTAGATTTTTTTACCCCCTTGACACAAGATATAAATAAACAACCAACTTCTTAGATATTTAAGGTATTACAATTGAATGAAAATAATTACTTATGTTATTTTTTAAAGGAGAACACAATCAAATGATCAAAAAGGTAGAATATAACATTTATTATGCATCGAAATATTTTTTTAAACTAAAAAAAATTGAAACACAAAGCACATTGTTTCTGAAATTGTTCAACAAACGTAGTCTTCTTTCTAAAAATAGTGTGTAACACTTTTCATGCATACAACTTACTTTATGAACACTTTCTGGGTTTTTCAGCCATGCTTTATACATTTCTTCAACATAAGTCGACGAACTTCCATTTAAAAAAGGTTCTTTAGAAGCTTTAGTAATATATGTCCTGTATTTATGTCCGCCCACAGCGGAACTTACTCGTAGGTGCAAATAAGATTTTCTGCACACCAGAGCACTAAACGTTCCAATTTTTAGTACAGTAGCCATTATTATTAAGAGTAAAATAGAATATCTCTATAGAAAAATCGGTGTTAGACAATCATATACTAGTCCTTAATCGTCTAAAATACACCTTGAAACGTGCCAGCTTGTCGATTTCTTCTAAGCCGGATAGATAGAGAAAAAGTTTCTTTTTCAGCAGTTCAAAACTCAAACTTATCAACAAAACGAGGTAATTTGATTTGCATGTCCTACACGAATGTCATAAACCATAACATACACAAACCGAATGATTGCGTAGAGGGGAAATGTCCACAGCTACATTCGCGTGAAATAGGACGCAGAAGGAGAACCACGTTTTGGCAATGACCTTACGTTGGTCGGTAGCGGGAGATAACTAAAAATAACTTTATAGAGAAAATCGATAATTTGTAAACCTTTACGCTCTTAATGTTTCAATAATCATGTAGCTTGCCACTTTAAATCATAATGTCAGTAAAATCTATTATATTTCCCCCCTTGTTTAATAGCGCTAGATGAGACATGAACGAAAAGTTGCCAGATTCTGCTTAACAAGGTCTTCGTATTCGAAATCCATAACACAGATATTTCTCCCTGTAACTGCAACGAAAATCAATCCTACATTTTTTTCCCCTCCTGCAACTCATTAGAATTGACGTGGTCATAATACAAATATTAGCGAGTCAATGTTTTTCAATTTTTTATTTACGTGTTGAATATTCAAAAAAATTTACAAACACAGAAAAGATTTATCTATATATTATCTCTATTATTTATTTCCGTTGTGTTTAAAATTACAAAACCTGCTTATCTGTTTATCAACGTGATAAAACGCGTTAAAGGAATATAAAAATTAAAAAAAAATTAAAATCGTAATTTTTTTTTTTTCAGTTTACGGGGTTTATCCATTTACTAGAGATACATCTCAAAAATTCGGAGAAAATTGAGATAACAATTTCGTTGAATTGTTTTATGTATAATTGAATAACAATGTTCTAATATATCGAATGTTCAACAAATGTTCGAAAATTCAATTTTCTGCAGTAACTGCGCGTTTTTTGTACAATAAGAAATCCAAAAGAAAATTTTTTCCAGAGATTGACATTTTATTTTTAAACTTTTTCCTACATTTAAAGAAAATCAAAAATATATGAATTGCCTAAATTTAATTCTTAATTGATTTTAAAACGAGTATTCTTTTTCTGACATAAGTCTTCAAAGATGTACCTTATGCTTGATTCGAAATTTTTCAGATAAATTTAAAATGTATTATAATTTTTTAAATTAGCATTTTAAAGGTTAATTAAACATGAAAAATTTTGTACATGTTAATTTGAGTAATTTATTAAAAAAAAAGTAATTTCAATGCAAGAAAACTGTATAATTTCTTATTATTTATTGTCAATTCAGATACATAAATATAGGTGATGTAAAAATTACATAGTGTGTGTATATATATATATGCGTGTGTATTCAATAAGTCTATTATTTTGAATTGCAGCAATTGGATATTAAAAAAAAAATACAAAACAGCTGACTGTTCTGTAAATTTCTTTTCAGAAATAAAATCCCTATAAACAATAATAAGGAAATTTAAAATAAGTATCTGTCGTAAAAAGCAATGAACTATTTGAAAAAACTTAATTAGAATTATTCATAAAAATTTGCAAACGAAGGAAAACTTTTATATATTTTAATATGTAATAAATTGAAAATTAAAATAGATTGAGCTATTTTATGCAAGAAAAAAAAATTAATTGAAAAAATTCCTACAGTGGATTATTTTTTTATGTATTTTTTTTTATCAGGATGTATAATAAAAACACAATACTAATATATTGATTGCATTATCATCATAATTTTGAATTTTATTTTGGAAAGGCTGTGTGAAAAGCATAGAAATTTAATAGTTCGATATTATTCTTATGCATAAATAAACAATTACAATTTGATCACACCTGTAAACAGTTTAATGATACTCAACCTCAAGGTTCCCATCTACCCGCCATTTTGATTTCGTCAGCTTAATGTTAATCCTATGCAATTTCGACTTTAATTCTCACATCTTTACTATTTGATCTATTTGAATGCAATGAAGTGCAATGAATAATGAAGGCTTCAGTGGAATTATTTTTTTTCTTCGATTTTTAAAAACATTTTAAATATTTTTTTAAAGATTGGAAATCTCACAAGCGAACCATTGAAAGAGGAGTAGAAAATTTTTTTAAAAATCGGTGAAAAAAGTAATTCCACAGAAGCATTCATTATTTTTTGCTCTTTCAGATGCACTTTATTGCATTCAAATAGATCAAATAGTAAAGATATGAGAATTAAAGTCGAAATTCCATAGGATTAACATTGCGTCCACGAAATCAAAATGGCGGGTAGACGGGAGCCTTAAGGTTTCTTTCAAGCTGAATGACATTTTAAGTCCTATTTATGAGACTCCCTTTAGTATAGAATTTGGTTCAGCAACTAATATTCCGTAATTTAATTTTTCTTAAATTTGATTCTGACGAGAAAGATTATTTATATTTCAACGAAATTTTGTTATAGCTTTTCAGGGGAAAAAAAAAGGTGTTTTTTTTTTAATTAAAAATTTTGATGCCTTTAAGTAAGAGGAAACTTTGACATAATTATGCGATTTTTTTTTTTTTTTTTTTTTTTTTTTTTTGTTTTGCTTTTTTAAGCATATGTTTTCTTAATTCTTCTATGAATATGTTATAAATGCTTCAGAAATCGGAAACAATTAAAGATATATCAACCGAATTTATTTCAAAAGTCTGGTTGATCTTAAATCCTTTTTTAAAATATTTTAAAATGATTTTAGAAAACATTCATGAAAAAAAGGTTAATCAAAATCTCAAATGGCATAGTACTCAAATATTCAAGCTTTATAAAATTCTGTTTTTTTTTTTTTTTATATATATATTGTTTTTCGTGAATGATTTCTCAAACCAAACTTAAGAATTCCTGAAATGTTCTACTTTTAAAAATTTTCTTTACATGTAATTATTCTACTATTGATTTTCTCTATGTAGGGCCCGAGGAGACACTGTGAAATGTCTGACATCTTAACACAGTTAAAAATATTCGAATTTTTAATTTTTCAATTTCCTAATTAAGTTTGGATAATTGAAATACAATTCTTTTTGTGCATAATGAACTCAAAAGGGAATTTTTTTTTTATTAGTAATTAAGAAAGGAAAAAAAGTTACTATTATTTTAGTTCTTAAAAATTCTTTTGTTTTTTTTCCCCTTTAACTTTGAAATTAAATAATCAAACTAAAGAAGTTTTAAAAACAAAATTAACCTCCTTAAATAAAATGATTCGTTCTCATAAATTTTATGCCCGTCAAATATTTTTTTTCTTGGTAACATCACTGTATTTTTTTAATGTAAACAACATTTTTTTTTTTTTTTTTAAATCACACTTCTGATAAGCTCAATTTTTCTCCCTTTAAAATTTAAAAAGTTATAGCATCATCTACGCAATCAGACAATCTAGAATGACATTTCACATACAATAAACACTCTTTATGCGTATTTTATAATAAAGTTTTTATTACAGTAACATTTGTCCGGGTTGTTCACCTCAGAGAGAACACATACCAGACCCACAAACCTTTCGTTCCTCGAGTGTGGAAGGAAACAACATTCCTGGACTTAAAAAACCACACTATAAATATTAGATTATAATACCGCCCTTTTCTGACATTGTAATCGACTCCATTGTAGCATAAATTACATAAAATGGCCGAATACTCAATGCTACGCAAAAATAAATAATACGAGGTGTGGGTATTTAATAACAAGACTGGCACTGCTACAGAAGAGGTACGCACGCGCCAAACGTCATAGCTGTTTAGTGTGAAGCCTTCTCTTTCGAATACAGTACCGCTCGCTTCTATAAACAAATCCATATAGTCGTAACCTTCGTTCGCATTAGAGTTATTTTTTGTTTCGCCGGAAAAATTATAAATGTTAAAATAGAATAACGAATTGTTGTGAAATTTCACGCGAAACCTGGAAAAATCACTATTGAACTTATAATTTATATAAAGAAGTGTATGACAACGAATGTAAATCGCATGCACGTGTTTTTGAGTGGTTTAAGCGTTTTCAAGATGGCCGAGAAGACGAAGAGGATGATTCACGCCCGGGTTGCCCATCCACGTCGAAAACGGATGACAATATCGAAACAATGGATAATCTGATTCGATCAGTTAAGTACTTGTGCGGTTGCTGAGACTGTAGGAATTGACAAAGAACCCGTAAGACAATTTTAACATAAAAATTTTTAAGGGTGCAAAAAAGTGTGTGCCGCATTGGTGCCTACAATTCTCACGTTTCAGTAACAAGAAGCTCACAAAAATATTTGTACTGACACTTTGAATGCCATTGAAAATGACCCAATCTTATTGAAAATGCTAATAACATGTAACGAATTGTGTTTTTTTTTTTTCTTTTAATCCTGAAACGAAGCTCCTTGGAAGAGTCCATCTTCACCGTGAGCCAAAAAAGCTCGAATGAGCAAATCAAAATACAAAGCAACGATGGTTGTTTTTTCCGATATTCATGGGATTATGTATCTTCACTGGGTTTCTGAAGGTCAAACTATTGATCAACATTACTACCTTCATGTTCTTGCTGAATTCCGTGAAAGAACTTGGTTAATTGATAGTTTGGTTTTATTAAAGTGGCACTGGAAGCATGAGGGTTGATAACATGAGGGTTATTGGCGATGGACCTCATAATTTTGAACTTCGGTCAAGTGACGAGGATGACACTTGTGCTAGTATCCCCTCTCCTAATTTCTACGCCATACCGCGGGAGGACTTTGGGCATCGACAGATTTGACAGGAATCAGCCCCAACTACAAGGCGAGTCTTTAGAGACATCAAGGCTTGAACCTGTGACCCAACGAAAACCGTCGGCCGCGAGTCCATTACCATGAGTACTAAGCTACCGCGGCCATCAAATGAATAAGGAAAAAACGAACCGAATTGTAGAAGGACAAGTCATTCCGAATTTTCGGTCGAGAGGTTTCTAGCCATGTACATCATCCAATGTTAGATCATCCATCTTATTCGTCGGATATTGCGCCATGCCACTTCTATCTGTTTCCTACGGTGAAATCTGTATTGAAAGGAACAAGATGTGCAGTACACGTCCTGAAGGAGCTGACAGAAGCACTGTTTCGCTCCATGCCAATGGAAGATTAGCATGGAGAGTTGCAAGATAGGGGAGGGGTGTATATTGAAAGTGATAATAAGTGCATATGTATGATATCAAAATAAAATGTTTTACAACGTCAGTCTCGTTATTTAATAGCCATACTTCGTATTAGTTATTATGCATTTGCAGTTTCAAATAAAACTGGATAACAAAATATTGAATTAGCACACTGAAAATTACAAAATGACTTGGGTAAAATACTATGACAAAGATGATACATAAAATAACAAAAAGGTTATACCAAAAATTTTTAAACAATTTTATATAGAAAATCCAATTAACATCCATATCGATGCTAATGTAAAAATAATCTGTAAGTTGAACTTATAATCTTCAGTTCTTACATTCAATTTCTTATTGCTTCCGAAGTCTTGGATTAAATAAATATATTTTACCTTTCGTCTTCTGTAAAAAAGTAATTCTTATTCCTCATAAGCGATGATTTCTCCCCAGCCTTTACGTTAGCAGTTCATCAGAGCCATCTGATTCTAGGTCATCATTATGGGGGTTCTCGTCTGGATTATCATTAGAAATGGGAAGTGTGAGTTAACTAAAGCAAAAGAATTGTGTTAACTCACATGCGATTTGGTGGTGTATTAATCCCCCCATTTTTTTCTTCAAACTGTGTCTCACTGCATGTACGGAGGAATGTTCCAAAAGTAAGTTTCGTAATTTTTTTTTTTTAAAGAAACCATAGTACACCAGATGAAACAAATATCCACCACAAGAATCCACATCCGTTGCTGGTTCGACAACAGATATATTGTCAGTGGAGGAGGAATGACGCATGCGTAGGTCGACGATAAAAAGAGAATAGCAGCAGAACAGCGTGCCCGAACGTGGTCGGGAATAGAAGGGTATGTTGTTATCCGGAATGAATGGGCACGGGGGACTAATGTGTCCGTCATCCATGAACGCCTACAGACCATGTAGGGTGAACAGG
Organism: Nephila pilipes; assembly: GCA_019974015.1. Lineage (NCBI taxonomy): Eukaryota > Metazoa > Arthropoda > Arachnida > Araneae > Nephilidae > Nephila > Nephila pilipes. The sequence goes on along the minus strand of BMAW01018412.1, from coordinate 282,377 downwards.
TTACGTCTCGTCAAATGGTTGAACTCTGGTGTTGCATAGAACATTCATGAACATGTGAAGGAAAGCAGAGTGTGGAGGCTGAAGATCGAAGTGGACGTCCCTCCACAACCCCAAATAAAAAAAAACTCTACTACAGTTCAGGATATGGTATTAGCGGATAGACACACATAATTTTATCAGAAGTGGCGTCCACACTGGGTATTTGTCATGTTCAGATCCATCCAAAACAATCTGAGGTGGAGAAGGCTGTGCGACAATTCCTTGCATCGCAAGACGCCGAGTTTTACTAGAGTGGTTCCTACAAACTGCTTGCACGTAACGATAAATGTCTCAAAGTCAGTTACGACTACGTCGTAAAATAGTGCAATGTATATAATTCAAGACGACATAGATTTTTTTTTTTTTGGCCATAAAGTTTTCTTGTGAAAATAAATAAATAACTAAACTTATTTTCGGAATATCCCATATATTGTGACGACATGATATTCCTATTCACCTTTTGTGCCATAACTAAACCAAATATACTAACACTAAAAAGTCAGTAACTTATACAAGAAGATGCTAGACAAATCTCGCACACAATGTTTATTCATCAGATTTGTACAAATGAACACCGGCACTCCAAGGTAACACCCTAGATATATTTGCCTGTCTCACTAATACCGAATTAAGGTCAGCTTACCACAACCTTCCGGGTTGAAGTTGACTTGATTCTTGGCTTTACCACGATCGCTCTCACCCGTAGCCACTCTTGATCTCGTCCACCACCTGTAAGGCATATACTCAACGCTAGTGACACTCCACCTCTATCGTGCGAACTCTCCCTTTGCTTATATACTTTCCTATCAACCTCACTTCACTTTATTTCTACCTGCCTCTAATTTAACTAATCACTTTTCATTTTGGTTGGAAAGAAATTGTTATTTATAGCAATCAATCTTAATTAAAAGTTCCCAAGGTTATTGAAGAGAAAGCCGCGAATAGCCCAACGTCACAATATCATTTGACAACTCGTGCATTACTGTCAAAGGATCTCGATATTTGGGTTGGTTCTAAGTCGTTTGTCTAGTTCCAGTAGCCAGTTCTTGATGATAATTTATCTTGGATTAAAGGTCGACGTCTTTTCTTCAAATCTTTTCTTACGTTTTCTTGTCTGTTGTTCATTAAACGTTTGTGCATTTTCGAGAACTATATGAGGATCTGTTCTCACATAAAAACATCTTCATAAGTTCTTTTACGTAAAATTCCCTCGTTGAAATTTGGAGTGTGACCTTGCAATATTTCACAAAAGGTAAATAAAATTACTAACAAACTACAAAATTATTTATAACTACAAATAAGATTATTCACAAGACTGTCGAGATGCTTTTAACCTTATTTTATATTGCTATCACTTCTCCTGCCGTATCTTTAAATTTTTGATGCATAATTTACACTTTTCCTGCGAAATCTCTATTTTCTCAACTTTTAAACTTCTGTTCTTCACGTCTGGTTTATAGGTTTCAGATTTTAGTTTTAATTTCTCTATTTCTTTTGCTTTTTGTGTTTTCCTCTGTGCACACTCTGCTATCTCGATTTGGATTTATCTTCCTGTTCCATGATTTTATAATTCGTATTGAAACGGACAAGGCGTAATTTTTCAATTCAATCTTTGAGAACAATTCCTGGTTCAATAAGTTTAATTTCAAATTCTTTTTCTTTATCAAACAAATTCGCAAAAGTCTACTTTTCATTAATTTTTGAGTTAAATTTCCTTTTTAAACAGATTTTTTGTGTTGGTTATTCGTATAAATGTTCCCTTCTTGCATTCCAACATATGTTTTTTTCTCTTTTCAACAAGTTTTGTTTCTCCTTAAGCGATACCAGTATAATTTTTTTAAATTTTGAACTTTGCGATAATCTTTTCTAAGGGAATTTTACAGAAGCAAATAATAATAATACTGAGAGTGAAAACACCTTTTTCATAAAATTGAAATTCTTTTTTTCTTGGTTATTTATTTTTTTTTTTTTTTTTTTAATTTGTTTTTTTTTTTTTTTTTTTTTTTTTTTTTTTTTTTCTAATACCAATGCAACATTTCGGTAGATAATACGAGTAATTAAGAATATAATAATTATTTCCCATTCGATGTGATTTAAACATGATGTATAATCAACTACATAAACAAGTAAACTATCATAACTTTAATAAATGTATTTGAAAAATTAATTTACATTCTTGTAGGTAAAAACCGTAAAAAATGTATGCTTTAACTGTAAATTAAAACATAACAATATCTTAGTTTTTTGTTCCAAAATAAAGAATCATAACAAAATATGTAACGCAGAATTTTGATATTAATGTCTATCTTTATCAAATATTTGTTAAACATTAAAATATGTTTTTGAAATGCGATGCAGAGTGTAGATATCTAGGTATACTATTGTATGTATAAGCCAATAACAGGTCAGTTTAAAATAACGTGACAGGCTGTCACGTTATTTTAAATTTTATAGAGGTGGCTATAAAGATTTCAAAATTATGAAAGAAAATTCGTAGAAAAGAAGAGTAAAAAGTACTCAATGAAATGTTTATTTTTAAAGAATAATAGTAAAAGTCGAAAAATATGAGTACTTTAAATATTTTTTGTTCTTTCTAGTTTTAAAACTAATTCTTTAAGTAACATGAAAGTGAAGTACATTACAGCAATAAGAGTATCATAGAACCCAATTAAAAATCGGGTACTGATTCCCTAAGCAATAGAATCGAGGAATAAGATTCCAAAATTGTAAAATTATGTAACATGGTAATATAATTCAAAGTCTGGAACCGCTTAAAATTTTGAGGCCCTGGGTATAAATATGGGTGGATGGGGGCTTATAAAAAATGAATGGATAAATTAAGTCTTTTGAAACATTTTATATAGGATCGGAAAAAAATGTATTAATTCAAATCTAAATACAGTAAATACAGTGTGTGTGTGTAATATTTTAAACTTAATTCCTATTATTTTCTCACCATTATATAATTTAATTTCCTGAATTTGCCCATTCTCACCATTAAAAGATAATGTTCATTCTTATTTCCTGATACAATTCACTTTTCATTTTAATTTATTCAATCACGCGTTTTAAAAATTCGCAGAATTTGCAGATCACACGCTCCAGATCTGTAGAAATGATTCCTACCAGACTTTAAGTCTACACTTAAATTCCTTTGAAATCCCTCCATCCAGACCATGACTTATATAGTTTAATTTTCCTAGTATATAAACTGAAACATAGCAAAAAGCACCCCTCTCTGATCTGAGATTTTAATCATAGTTTCGCTTCGGCCTCTATGGCCGAAGCCCAACTGAAGTCTGCTACAATAGAAATAAAAGTATTTCGGCCATGTATTGAATGTTTATGAATATATATAATAAATAGTGTATAAAAGGATAATTTTGTATTTCTACAAATTGAGAAAACTTCTTATAATTATTTTTTGGCATGTAGCAAATGGCTAAATTATTATTTCTAATAATATAATTAAATACAATATTGCTACTACAACAAAGTAGCTAGATGCGGAAGGCTCATTAGCCTCCGAGCATTCGCCGGTTGACCACCTTAGCGGATGCTCTACTGCTAAAAGTAATAAGATCAGAAAATGAAATTCGAAAGCAATATAGACTTCTTAAATTAATTCCAATATACGAAGGTAGAGAAATAAATCTAAAATTAATAAGGGATTGGTATATAAGCCAATTTAATTGTGCAAATGAATATATTCCAAAATTATTAGGGATGTTGAATATATTCCAAAATTAACAGGGTTATAAAATATATTTAAAAAATTATAATAAATTGGAACCTATTAACAGGCTGGAACTAGTATAGTAGAACATATTACAGTTACAGTTTGGTTCATCTTTAGCACAGACAAATGCGACAAAATGTGCAAGATTTATGATAACTATTTTCCATAATATTAAGTATGTATATTAAAAATTTGATTTTTAAAATAAAATTTTTACTGATTAAAATAAAAACTCATGTAAGAAATTAAGTATTTTTTGACTAATCGATTGCCATTACTGTAATTACATCTAATTTATATTTTTGCAAGTCAAATGACTTTTTTGGATATAAGATGGAATTATACAGGTGTTTCAAAATAAAGGGTCGCTATTCTTATACCTCACGCTTTTTAATAAGGCTTGCGAAGGGGGAAAAAATGTACCAAGAAGTGTTGATATCGCTTTGAATTCGCATTACTCTGAATCTTTTTCATTTATTTAATAATTGTTTATATACCATTAAAATTGCATGACATTAAATATGCGAACGTATTCCATATTAAGATTTTCTGACCAATCAAATTCTTAACATGTTTTTTTTAGCTTCCGTATTTATTATTTTTTTAGCTTCAGAATGAGTATTACGTGTGTAATATTTTCATTCCCTTATCTTCATCCGGTAAGTTGAAGAAAAAGAACGAGTGTTCCATGATCTATTTATCACGTTTTTCTGTCTCACTTCATCGCAGAAGAAGTGGGGGGGAAAAATACTTCGTCTTCTTCTATCCGTCCTATCGTTCTGGAAATCCGGGGAAACATAACATCTGCTCTGCAAAAAAGTAGATTGCAAACGGTTACGAAAGCGGACGAAGGGTTAAGCTATTTTTAACCTTCTTTTTACGTTATATTATAGGGTTATTCAAAATAATTAATTCGATTTCAAAATTCACAGAATGATAAGTGTTACAGAAATGCAAAAGAAAACTGCAGAAGTTTTATAATGGGAAAAATAGATGATCTTTGTGTGTTCTTCGTTCTGTCTCATGAAAGCTCAAAAAAAGCTTTCACGAAGCTACCTGGCAATTTGATCGGTAGCAGCGGATCAGATGACTTGATGTTACTCAGCTGGCCTCCTAAGTCACCCGATTTGGCCCCATGCGATTTCTTCTTTTGTTAAAGATAAAGCATATGCTCCAGCATTACTCACAAATTTATTTGAATATAAAAACGGATTTCTGTTGCTGTATAATCGATTACCACTGACACTTTACAACGTCATTGGTAGAAATTTACATTTCGAATTGACTTTTCACGTGTAACTAAAGGAAGTTACATCCAACACTTGTAAAATAACTCTTATAATTTTTCTCTGCATTCACGAATTATTTATGATTCTGTGTCGTTTATTTATGAAAATATGGCATTCTGAAATCGAATGAATCATTTTGAATAATCCTATATTAGAATAAAGATGCTGAGATTAGGTGAGTGGAATTAAGAACAGTTAAAGAAAGCGCTAATAGACATTAATTTATCGTTAATTTCAACTGAAATCCACGCGGCACCGTGATCAATTTTCTCAGTCATTTGTATTAGTAATTTAAATTGTAATACATCTGAAACTGTAGTAAAGAAATTCTTCGTATTTAATGTTTTAAACAGGAGAGTCATTTTACAAGCTCAAGTATCATGTCTGCTGCGATCGTTACTCAAAATTATAAAATACATTGCTAATAGCCTATCGTGTTGTACGACATTGATTCAAATAAATCACACCTTTTATTCATCAAAAATAGATCTGTTTTAAATATTATTTTGAGTAATTAAGTTCAGACAGTTCATCTAAAGGTACTATTAAGCATTTCTAATAATACTTTTTTTTTTTATTGAAAAATCGATAAAATACAAATGGAAATTTTGTGGAGAATGTTTACTTTAATTTTATTTTAACGAAAAGCGTATTGATATTATTTATACAGGTATAATTAAATGAAACTTATGTATAAAATAATTCTACGTCATTGCCTATTGTAAAGGCGTACACTAGACGAACATAGAATAGTCATAAAATTAATTAGCCTATTAATAATTTAAATCATCAGCCTTGATATATATCGATATTATCAGAGTTTATTGTTTTATTAGTATATACTTTTATTTTATTTATAAAAAAGATTCAAAACATGTAAAATTATTTTACGATGTTCCGAAGCTATTTACGAAGCTAGATCTAAAGAATTCATTCAAAGGCTTAGAAACTCATTTTCCTATGATACAGCCACTAATGTATGAAAAAAATATTTAGAATGATACCTTTATAGTATTTTGTGAGTAGTTTGGTAGAAGTGTATACATTCGAATTGTTCTAAACACATAATTAAATCTTATATATATATATATATATATATATATATATATATATATATATATATGTTAGAACATATCACTATCTATCTCAATTTTATTTTACAGCGGAAAAGAAAGGGGGGGGAGTACTAATTCTTTTCCACATACAAATTTCTTATATAGAGTTTATTAAAAACAAATTAACAACTAAACAGTCACCCACAATACAGCAAACAATTTCAAGGAAGTTTCTGCTATTGCGTCACATAACAAGTTAGAAAAAAAATATTAGTTTCTTAGATTTTAAAAATGAGCTTCAGATTTCGTATCAATAAAGCTTCTAATTATTTCGTCTGTTCTACAATTTAGTTAATTCCGACATTTATTCCAAGTGTTTTTCATCTATTTTATTTTCTCATTCAATTTCAACTTATTCATTTACTTCAGGGAAATGTTAGAATTCAATATGACTTTTTACGTGTGATTTTCTATAAATGAGATCTGAATTTACTTAAATACAGCTCAATGTTAGTTCCTTTACTATACTGCAGTTATTTCTTTACATGATAAAGTCCATGATCTCATTTCTCAGGACCCAGTCACTAAAAATAAATACATCTTCTTATCCTAAACACACAATTTGCATTCTACTAGTTTTGAAAGAAACTGAATGGTTCTATACTTGCGTGGATATTTTCTCCCACTAACGCGCGCTGCAAAGAATCCTTTAATTCTTGTGCCTGTATATTACAGGAACGACTTCTTAAGAATTCACCAAAAATTTATTTTAAGAGAGAGATCCAACCTTTCTGCTGTCCATTACAAAACAGACAAACGTTTACTACGTAACCACGCTGTTGCTAGGTTCGCCATTTAACCCTTTGTGAGGCGCAATGTTATTATTATATATTTTTAAAATGTTATACAGGCAAGGGAGGCATATTGATCATGCAGATAAAAAAAAATACAATTTAAAAAATTAACAGTCCCCGGTTCGGAGAGTTTTTTTTTTTTTCTTGCACAGTACTTAAACACGAACAGTCACAGTTTTTTTAAGCTCCAAACGCGAGAAAAAGCGTTTTGCACAATGCAAACGGTGCCCCTGAAAAGTTTAAGGCCTTCAATTACTTTGTTGGAAAAGATTTCGTTTCCTGTGAAGCAATTCCTGAACTGATAGAGATAGATTTAATTCAAGAACATGCATGTAATCTACAGCCCTTATTGTGTCCGTACAAAAATGCAAATATCCAACTCCATTCGTTGCCGCGCATCGCCACACCATCATCAACGAACATGCCTTACGAACCACGAGCTCATTACAGGATAGAGAGAGTTTACTTCATCCTTCTTCCTGATAACTTTCTGTGACCAATATGTCAATATGAAACCGCAAATACGGATTCATTTGTACCCATTACATTTATCGATTGACATAGAGTTCAGCCGAGGTGAGATTAGGTCCATGCAATAGGGCGACATTTGTCCGGTTTTGTGAGAAATTGTTTTCGTTTCACTTTGCGGAAAGCGTAGCCGCATCTTCGGATGTATCGAAGCATAGTTCAAATCTTTATTTTTCCTTATTGTTGTGTCTTCCACCAAGTGATACCTATTTTAAGAATATGTTGACGATACTGGCGCTCTTCCCGTTCAGTCGACCGGCGAGAATATACCTCATTGTAGTGAAACGTCTTGTAATATTGGTTACTGTAAACCGCTTCAACTCTAAGTATCGGTTCGTTTGCCTCTGAGAAATACCATTTTGGCGCTTCTGTATGATCACATTACACACTCTAAGATCGCCTACCTGCTTATGAGACATACTCTTTCTTAACCTGATAACGATCGATTAACGTTGTCTCCAAGGGCATCCGTATCAGAGTGAGTACTGCGATGTTGCTTCTAAACTAAAATTAGTCGAATGACGTCAAAGAAAGTAGTTAATATTTAGAATGTCGGAATAAAGTTCCATAGAAATACAAATAAAAAATTATGAAAAATTACGAAACCAAGAATAAAGAAAAGAAGGAAAAAGAATGAAATGTAAAACCAGTTACAAAAATTCTGCTAGAAAACAGTAACTCCATGAGGGCGCTGTTAGTCATACAACTAACCGAGTATAATTTAGAGGCTTGGAAATTTAATTGATTAGTTTAATTCAAATTAATTTTAAGCTTAGAGGGCTTAAATGATTGTGAATATTTTTTTGCTGTTTGTATGCTTAATTATATGAGTATAATTATGTGAGTAGATAAAGAGTTAGTACTCTTTTAATTGGGTTATTATGATTTTCTATAAAACTAAAGACGGTTCTTGACAATTTTGCAATGAAATTTTCTATTTTGAGGTCAGTATGGAAAGCATTATTTTTAACATACCAATGTACGTTAGTCATAGTCCTGATAACTCTATTTTTAACGACCTGAATTTTTTTCATATAGGTTGCAACCACTGCTTGACGACGAGGGAGTGGACGAGGAATCATTGTTATTTGTCAAGAGAAGGTAAAGTCTGTACGATAAACGAAATTCTGAAGAAAATTTTACTCCACAATTTACCTGAAAGACATTTAAAGGGATCTTATAGGTGAGTCTATTGTCTAATGAAGACCAGGATAACGAATCACCAAAGCTCAACTGTTATAATCTTAAAAAAAAAAAAAAAAAAAAAAAAAAAAACGTTACATTAAATAAAAGCTCTATCGGTCCATATTTTTAATGGGTTTCCTTTCACTCCCATTATAACTATATCTGGGTCAAAGCCTTAAAAGATTTTTTTCTCACATTTGAAAGCGCTCAATTGAGTGAAATTTCTATACAAAATTGTTATGGATGACAATCTTAAAATTTGATTCTTAAAACTGATTGATTAAAACTAATTATTTAAAGAATTAAATTTCACACTAAGTTTCTCGCCTAGTCGCCAAATGGCGCCAAGGAAACATTGTAACTATGACTGGGTCAAAGATTCAAAAACTTTTTTCTCACATTTTAAAGCACTCAATTCAGCTCCTATACACAATTGTTTTGGATGACAATACGATAATTTAATTATAATTCATAAATATTAATTAAAACTAATTATTTAAGGAATTAAATTTTACGCCAAGCTTCTCGCCAAGTCGCCAAATGATCACCAAATCTGTTACCTAGGTGAAGGGTCATTGCTTAAGCTCTCTTTTGTTAACTGGAGACATCCCTATAAATCCATCTATTCCTTTATAAGAAAAATGTTGCAGGAAAGCATCAACTCATGTTCGTAATATTGTTCCTCATCTTCAAGACAGGTGAATGTTACTGAAAATGAATGATATCGACAGGCAAATGTTACTTAAAACTTAAGGTATAAAAATTATGTTACACAAAGTGTGAAGTTTGAAAGAAAACCCATGTTTAAAAAACTCAGGTTTGTTAAAAATTACTGCTTGTGATTTATCAATAATCATAGCTATTCTTCAGTTTGTGAGAACAAAGCCAACTTGTATAGTTTTAGGAGTTTATTTCATGCTAACATCTAGGGAAGAACCGCGAAGTCATCTGCAAACAGTCAAGTGTTGACTTTGGAATGGTATGGAAAATTATGAGTGTTAGATGTTATATAATTAGCCTTATGTGTGTAGTATAGTCGTATAGTATATAATAGCATAAATCGTAGGGTAATGTATTCAAAAGATATACAACCCAAAAGGTATTTAAGTGAATAAAGTCCTTAGTGGTATAAGTTGAATTTACTAGAATTTAAAAGTTCTATGTTTGAAAAAAATTGTGATTTGAAATGATAATTTTTTGTGAGGCACTGGATGTTATATGTCTAAGATGGAGTTTATAAACATTGAACGATAGGTGTTGAATAGTTGCACTGATAACGATAGCGAATCGCTTTACCTTATATGTAGTTTGAAAATCTCAGGCGTCACTGCGACAGAATTGTGAGCGAAAGGACTAGAATATTTACATTCCTTTTACCCTAAACTCATTGCGACTCGTTGGGATTAAGAATGCAATTTTCAGCGCATTTTTAAATTTTTTATTCGTGTTTCCATTTGTCTTATTTGTACGTGGTTACAAGTGTGGTAATTATGAATCTAACAAAGAAACGAGGATATATTTAGTTCAAAAAAAAATTAAAGAATGAAATTTATTGTTGTTAGCGTTGTATGTATTATATCTTTCAGCTTAGTGATTACATTTATTAGTTGACCATTACATTATAAAGACATTAATTTTTTGCTTGATTTTAACATAGCAATTTTTTTCTTATAAATCTGATAAGCAAATAGTGATTCTTTACAGGGAGATAAGCTTTTTTAAGTAATTATTCAGGAATAACCATATCTTCAATTTCAAAAAGAAAAGTTCTTAGTTTAGACAAGTACAATTATAAAATCCGAACAAATAACTGTTTCGCTAATGCAATTTATCTCTAAGTAAATTTCTAAATACTGTCTTCATTCTCTTATAAGTTTTTATGTCTATTTTTACGTGACAAAATGAATTAGGACAATAATTCAAATTTCTAGAATTTTTTTTAATTCTTAGAAATCAAATACATGTTTTGTTGCAGTATTAACAAATAAGTCTTTTCTTAATGAAATATTGTATAAAATTATTACCTCTTTATTTAAATTACTACGTGATTTCTTGTATATCTTGTATTTTTTAACAATTCATTTCTTTACTTTTATTTTCACCAAATGTATAATTTGTTATTTTGGCTATAAAAATGGAAATGTTTCCTTTAGTATTTTTTTTTATTTTACAGTATGTTATATATATATATATATATATATATGAAAATTTTTAGAATAAGAAAATACCAACATTTTCTTCCACTTATTAGTAAATTTTCGTTAGAATTTTTTGTTATTTATATGAAAGAACTACAAGTGTTAGAAAGGTTATGAATGAATCTCAAATTTTTTTTACACTCAATAGCATTAAAAAAAAAAATCTTCGAATGATTTGTTATGTTCTATAATCTATTAAATTAATATTGATAATAATCTCAACACTTTATTTTTTGACATTGTTCAAAAGAATTGGGACATATGTATACGAAGAGTCTGATCAATAATAATAAAACTTTTAATATTTTGGGTATTATTATACATCACTGAAAATGTTTTGTTTTAAACTATTATTTGTACATAACAAATAAATGAAAAAGAACTTGGGTTACGGTACATCGATAGTTCGTTTCGGGTGAAAAAATATTTGTTAATTATTGTTTAATATCTCTCTCTAGAAAATTTGAAAAAAAAATATGATTTTTTTTTTAAAATTAAATATACTATTTACATTGGTGATGTTAAAGAGTTTACCAGCAGTTACCCACACAACACTTTTCCCGACTATTTCATTAACGGATATCCAAAGCACTAGCAAAAAGTGTAACAAGACTTTCTAATGCCGATGACGTATGTGTTTTATGAGTTTAATGATTCATTAGAGGCCTTAGCCAAACAGGGATGAAGAAAAGTAGATTTTTAGATCATAGTTTCTTAAGTAATCTGCTTAAAATGTCTCAAGCACTCATCTGAATGTATAGAATATTAAAATTCTATGTTGGAAGGATAAAAAAAACCATAGTCCTTTAACTTCTGAATAAATACCATGGAACTAAGTCTTAGGGAAATGCATTAGATTATTTTGATTAGCTTTGAAATTCTTTGGGCAGGGAAGCCGAAGGTATTTCCATTTCGGAGCTCCTATGGGTCATTATGGCGTTTATCTCCTCGTAGTAAGAGCTCTCAAATAATTATATCCAAGCATAATTGAAATTATTCATATTCAGGATAATATTAATCCTCTAAGGATCTTAGATATTCAACTTACTATTATCGATTTATGTAAAATGCTGTCAGCAAAAATAATTGATAGAGCCTCAACTCTTGCGAGCTTCTGAAATTCAACTTTGTCGGCTTTTCCTCCCACTCTCTTGTGGAAAGTATGAATCTAACTAACAAAACACTTTATTCATTTAATTAGATCTAGTATTAAGTAATAGGAGAATATTTTCTTTTATTTTTAAGTTTTAAATTTTGAACGTGATTTTATTCCATTCTACAGATTCCACTTTTTCTAGCGCTCGAAGTTGCTTATGTAAATATGCAGAGAGCTTAAGTTAGCTTGTGACGTTGGGCTATTCGTGGTTTTCTCTTCATTAACCTTGGGGACTTTAATTGAGATTGATTGCTGCAAATAACAATTTCTTCCCAACCAAAATGAATCGTGATTGAGCAAATTAGAGGCAGGTAGAAATAAAGTGAAATGGGTTAAATAGGAGAGTATATAAGCAAAGCGAAAATCAGACGATAAAGGTCGAGTGGCACTAGCATTGAGTATATGCCTTACAGGCGGTAGACGAGATCAAGAGTTGCTATGGGTGATAGTGATCGTAGTTAAGTCAAGAAATCAAGTCAACCTCAACAGGTGAGATTTTGGTAAGCAATTCTTAATTCGGTATTAGTTGAACGGGTGAATTTATCTAAGGTGTTATCCTGGAGAATAGGTATCCATCAAACATTTTATTGCAAGCTTATTGAATAAATAGTTGTGAGAGATTCGTCTAGTATCTGTCCTTGTAGGCTATTGACTTTTTATTTTTAGTTATATTTGATTGACTTATGGCACAAGAGTCGAATAGTAATACTCATTCGCCACAAGCTTCAATTTCGAAATTTTGTATGTTACGCCCTTTTTAGAACCAGTCAAGAGAAAACACTGATGCTGGGGATTGTCCTACTTTCTAACCGCCAGCAATTTTTGTAACCTTATTTCAGATTTCATGCGGAGAGCATCGATTTCGAACTTATGGTAATATCTAATTTCCCAAATTTAAGATGAAATTCATAGATATCTTCCCCCCCCCCCCCGTTAAATAATTCTGCCTTCTCATGTTGGGACTAATTTTACTTTACTTGTCAAATAATAAGAGTCTGTCTGCTCACATTCTCTCAAGAAAGAGAACTCTCTATTTTAATTTGTTTGAGCTAGATCAACGAATTCTGGAGTGGTAATGGTTACAGTGAGAGTAAAAAAAAAGCTAGCACCACTTTTTTTTAAATTATAAAATGTTTTGTATGAATTATAATGGCCAATTCCTCTCGTTGAAGGAAAGCACCGAAAGAGCCCTCTACCAGTGATGACCCTTTCCTTCGTGTCCAGAAGTGGTGTCCATAAAGAATACAGATGTGAAACTCCAACGGAAGTTACGATGGGGTGGTTTCCTCTCCCCTTTCCTTCAGCCACCATTGTGGAGAGAAATACGAGTAGACAAAGCTATCAGCAGATTAAGAAGCGAAAGCGAGGGTTATAGCCACATTTTTGGTCAGTCGGCAAAGGAAGTAATGGACACAAAGACGTATTTGTCTGACGATTTTTCGCTCGATTTTTGTTCTCGAGGTGAATATCCCCCATATCTGTAATAATTATTGTAAAAACTTGAAAAAAATTTACAAATTAAACTAGAATAATTTAAAAGGTGGTCATTTACTTTCAAATGGTAGCCAGTCTCCACAAATATATTAATGACTTATAACGTTAAATAAATTTTCACAATTAAGGTATTATTTAAGTAGAATTTAACAAATGATAAACACTAAACTAAAACAAAATTGCAATAAGAAATAAATGGACTTAAATGGAAGTACATCAAATTCCATACGTCAAAAAATAAGCAGTGAACATTGGCAGCAAAAAATAAAGTGAAAAAGTAGTAATAAATTTTCCTTTCCTTTGGATTTATCACCGCCATTAATCTTCTAGGTGTAGATACCACCATGCTTTTTTTTTTTTTTTTTTTTTGTCAGTTTCGAGCGAGATTTTTATGCCATTCTTATAAGATAGTTTTTTTTCTTCTTCTTTCTTTTTCTGAAATCTTCCTTATTGGAAAAGATGATTTGACATACTTTTCTATCACGATATGCCCATAAATGTTCAATGGAGTTAAGGCTTGGGAACTATGGAGGATGGTCCAAAATCTTAGATTTGCTCGATATTGTAACCTTTCCAACATATTTTTTAAGTGTGTTTGGCATCATTATTGTATCGAAAATTTAATTTCGTTGAAGTTCTAATTTCTCAAGGTTAGGAAAAACAATATCTTTCAAGATAGTTTAGAAGTCTATTTTGCTCATTGATGTTCCAACATACACTACATTTCCGGCCCCAAACGGCGCCATATAGAACCAGATTATAATAGAGTTACCTCGTGTTTAATTGTTCTACATGCATTCTTATCGCTAATTCGCTCTTCGATCTCCATATTATTGACTGTTTTTTGTGCCGAAAGTTTCATTTTTTTCAACCCTAAGTTAAAAGTTATTCCAAAAATTTCAGACTTTGATATGGTAACATATTGTCTGGCAAATTGTAAAATCCTATTCTGGTTTGTTTTGATATGAATGATTTCTTATACAGATTTCTGCCATGTTCCGCATGTTCATTTGGAGTTCTTCTCATAACATTTGCATTTATTTTTCATGATGTTTGTAAGATGTTTTGCGACATTCTTACAGCATGTGCAGCTGGATTTATTTAATTTCTTGTATCTTAGTTCTTACTTCACCATCAGCAAATCGTTTTGCTTTTCCTGTAATCTGAAAATTCTTAACCTGTTTGTACTTGGTGTACTGGACAATGATTTTCTTGACCGTGGAATGGCTTCTTTGAACAATTTCTCCTATTTCACGTAATGATTTCCCATGTTCCTTCACATTCATATTTGTTTTCGCGTAGCAAACTCTATCAAATTTCTCCGAAAAATTCCAGAACACAGGAACACAATGTTCATTGAGATTTCAACTTATTTTAAGAATATGTAAGAAAAAAAATGGCGGTATCTGCAAAAATTAAAAAGGTTTGGGGGCAGACTTGTCGGTATTTACTTTTTTTCACTCTTAAAAATGGTTGTATTTCTTGATTTATTTATTCTTGAATTTACAGTTTGTTTAATATTTTTGAAGAATCAAATTTTTTATTAATAATTACTTAATCATGCAATGTAACTTTATACAACATGTTAATTATGTATTTTAAGAAAATATTTCATTCTGAAAAACTAGTGCTTACGTTTTGTTTATTTATTATTATTATTATTATTATGACTCTCACTGTATATAAATAAGATCTCACCTTTTAGAGTAATAACAAACTTCAATAGATTTATTAGGTGACAGATATCGTAATTTTATATCATGTTATTTGATGGTCTTCTACTGGAGCCCTGTCAGTTAAAATTTAATGTTATATACTGCATTAGAAAATTTAGATTTATCATAGAAACTTTTGCTACTGTTCACCGGTCTTTGAAGGAATCTAATCCCCGAATTTATGGCAGTTTGTGATACACACATAGATCCACAGACAGGCAAACGCGATCTTAGAAAAAAAATTTATTGTTGTTTATAGCAAAATATTTCCAATGGCTTAAGTTACCACTTTGGATATTTTACGGTGTAAAATTATTACAAAAAAAAAAAAAAAAAAAAAAAAAAAAAAAAATGATCTGATGTAGTTCCAACAAACCATTCATGTTATATATATTGTTATTATAATTTCTTAAAGTTTAGTTTAATTATTCTTCGAAGTAGATAAAACCCTAAATGGCCTATTAACTACTGTGAGAAATTATTTTAAAATTTTGTTATCTTTGACTTGCTTGATGTAACTAGATGCTTTACTTATATCACGTGACGGGTAGGTAGCGAGATGCCATTTCAACTTCATTGCTTGATCGTGGCTCAAAATTTCAAGACGTATTGGTTGTGTTAAACAGAATTTTTGAGTCAGATCGAAATAGACAGTCGAAAAATACTCAAATAAACAAACACAAAAATTACATGTCGGGTTTGGAAGCTTGAGGATTAATCCACTAATTTTAGTACTATTCTCATTTTCTAACAGTGGTTACAAAACTACACCGATAACCAATTATATAGTTATGTATTAAGCATAAATTCAATGTGAACTAATTCATGCGATTCTGTAAAAATTATAAAACAATTTTAATAATGCGTGAAAAGATTAACAATGTATTTCTTGAATGAATTTCAGGTTTTAAATGGAATCAGGAAGAATTTATGGTGTAAACTATGCTAGATTGAGATATTACTCACCTCTTAAGCTAAGGACATTAAAGAAAGTGTTGTATTCTCCATATTCATTACAAGTATCGTGGGATCATACCATGTGTTTGTTGATCTATGGATCCTACAATGTTTAAAAAGAAAGATAATTTTCAAAAAATGATAATATGGATTACAAAATAGGTTTTTTTTTTAAATTTTGTTTCAGTCAGTTGCATTTCGATAAAAATATTTAGCATTTATAGTAGTTGTAATAAAAGTATTGAATATATAATGTAAATGAAAGTAATACTAGGTACATTATCTTATCTTTCCTTATTTACCAAAAGTTCTCAATTCTTGGGAATATAATGAGACAATTCATATTCTTTTGATTGTTTATTCGTTATAAAGAGAAGAATATGGGCTCTTCAGAACTTCAGAAGAACTTTCATTCTTCTAGTAAATCCTTATTATTTTTTAAACAATTATATTAAAAGTAAAAGACAGTTTTACCTGAATGAAAATAATACCAAGCTACATAATCTAATCTTATTCAACAGAAGTTCACAACGTCTATGTATGCGATAAGATAATTCCTTCTTTTGCTTGTATCAGTTGTATTAAATAAAGGAAATAAGTTATATTTATTTATTTGTTATGTTGTTTATGAATCACTAACAGCAACTTGTATGTGCAAATATTCTAACTTTATCAAATATTTATCAAAAAAAAAAAAATTACGTTTATTTAATGCAACAAAATATCAATACAAAGTTATTTGATGTATGAAACTTTCAAAGTCCTTTTGCCCTTGAATTATTCTTATTGTAGGTTTTTGTTCTAACTTCGTATCAATGTTATCAATTAAATTACAATGAAAATTTCCGTATATCAATAAAATTATCGGATAAACAAAGTTTTCGTCCAATCTCCAGTGCTTGTTGTTCATAGAGATCATCTGAGGTGTATTCTGATCTATCGAAGTAAGATAGGCAGATTGAGTTATCTGCCCCCTTTAGTAAGAATTCATGGTCTATAAGAGCACCTGTTGCATCTTGGAAGAAAAGAGATAAAATTTAAAGGGATATTAGCGCACATTTTCTTTCTCGTACTGTTAGTTTGTAAGCAGATTAATTTGAAAGCACATTTGCAGAAATCAAGGATGTTAATCATTCTCTTTGCAGGTAACGTATATTTATTTGTTCAAAATATTTTATGATATAAATATTTTAAGCCTTTTTTGATACATCATCGACAGTATTTCTGAAATGGGTATATATTGTTAAAATACAATTTTTTTTAAAAAAAATTGTAAGTTTTAACTTATATAATGTGGAAACTAAAAAGGTGGGACAAAAATGTTTCAGCGTTAATGAAATATAAGCAGTACAATAAATATGTTCGATTTTGAAACAAATCTTATTAAAAATTGCTTTTCTCTGTGAAAAGAGGGTTCTTTTCTTCTTCAAAATTTTCTAAATATTACGAAAGACATCAGTTAGTTTCTAAAATTTCTGACGAAGTGGCTTTTATTACAATAAAATTTATA
This sequence comes from Nephila pilipes, assembly GCA_019974015.1. Taxonomy (NCBI): domain Eukaryota; kingdom Metazoa; phylum Arthropoda; class Arachnida; order Araneae; family Nephilidae; genus Nephila; species Nephila pilipes. The sequence continues at coordinate 264,658 of BMAW01018412.1, read as the reverse complement.
ACATTTTATCTAAATAAACATGTCTATAGTTTTCTTCAATTATTATTTGCATTCATTGCCCAATCAAAATGTTTTTATCATGAGAGTTCTTTAGAAAAAAAAAAGGCAGAGGTAAAATGGACTTCGAGTCGTTTTATGTACTTATTATTATTATTTTTTTTTGAGAATTCAATTTAGCCTTATTTTAAATTTTTTTCACTCGTTTGTTGATAAGTAACGATAGTTTTTGATTGTTTCGGGAAAATGAATCATCTCATTATGTTATTGTATCACAAATTAAATTTAATTCACGATACAATGCCAGCTATTTTGAAAATAATGCAGAAATAAAAGTATGTAAAACAATAATACAGATATCGTTGCCTAACATGCATTCCATATTCTGCAAAAAGCAACAACTTTGATCATAAATTATAATGCAAATTGAAAATGACTTGAAATTTGTTTCACCGAAGCTCTTATCTTAAAAATAGCTTTTCTTAGAAAATAGCTTAGCTATACAAACAACTACTATTAATATGACTTTGTTTCTATCTTGAAGTTACGATGAGATGAAAACAAATTTATGAGACTAGTAATTAAGAAAGCAAAGATATATATTGTTGAAACATATGTAGTTTATTTTTCCATATAGACTTCTAAACGTTGAAGCATTTATAATTAAAACAAAACTTATGAAATATTTAAATTCTGTTTATTAATAAAATGAAATATGTAATGTCATGAGTATAACTTTTCACGAATGCGATACGTATATATTTTTTAAAAATCACACTCCATTTTTCATTTTTTGAAACATTCATCATTTAGATTTGTCATCCTTATGCAGCTGGAAAAGATTATTTTATTTCAAAATATGTAATTATTTTCAAATTGAAATATCGAGTTCTGAAGAAAATAGGTAATTTGATAGTTAGAACAAAGTGCAATTATCACTGAATATATAGATGAATAATTATGATATATTTTAAGAATATCACTAAAATTAAAGAAAATGTTAAAATGTGTCCTTTGATTTGAATATATATCAATAAATTTTTCATGTTTGTTTTTAGTAGTTACACACACACACAAAATGAATTTACTTAAAACGTTTGTTTAAGCATTAACGAGACATTCAATACATGGCCGAAATACTTTTATTATATTGTAGCAGACTTTCGTCGGGCTTCGGACACCAAAGGCCGAAGCGAAACTACCATAAAAATCTCAGATGATCATCAGAGAGAGGAAGAGAACAAGAAGAGAAATAAGAAGAGGAGAGAAGCGCGTTTTTTGCTGTGTTTTGCTATTTATTTGAAGGAAAATTCAATTAAACGTCAGAGTCCATATGATCTGAATGGAGGGACTTCCAGGGAATATAAGTATAGACTTAAATTCTGGTAGGGATCATCCCTACAGGTCTGCTCTGTGGGAAGAGAGCATTATCAGCGAATTTTTTAGAACGCGTGATTGAATTAATTGAAAAGAATAAGGAATTGTATCAGAGAGGAAATACGAATGAACATTATCAAGGAGAGAATGGGCAAATTTAGTAAATTAAATTATGATGGTGAGAAATTAATGAATTAAAGAATCATTTCTACACACACACACACACACACACACATATAAATACATCATACATGTTTTTCTAATCAAAAATTTCAAGTTTTTGAATAAGTTAGTTAATCATATAGTTATGTGAAATAATTTACCATTAATTTAAGAGTAAATGTGCGATTTTAAATTGAAGTTAAAATCGTCAGAAACATCCAAGAATAAAAATTGCTATCTTCGCAACTTTTCCTTTTCTTCTTTGTCACATGTGAAACAATATTTACTTGTATGAGAACACCTGAGAAAATAAATAAAATTGTGCGAAAACCTTTCTCTATATATTGTCATAAAAGAATTTTGCCTTGGAAAAATTTGGATTCACTTATTATTTAGGATTACATATTACAACATAATAATAACAAAGTAACAGTAATAAATTAAAATATATAAGATAATAATTTTAACAGCAAAACTATGTCTTTTTGGTTAAGTATGAAGTGAAGTAATAATTTAAATGAAGTATAAAAATAAATTCGGAAGTTGCTGAATATATTTTTAGTACTTAAATATATATTGAAATAATTATTTAAATATCTTTTTTTTGTCCATGAATTGCATGAAAAAGAGTTTTAACTTTTGAAATCAACGACATTAAAAGAAGCGAAAAGATTTAGATTTTTCATACTTCATCTTTTGAATATATGTGTATGAATAGGACGTTTATTTAAAAATATTGCATTTAAGCAATCTGTAACCTATTTACACAGCAAAAATTCAATTTACTATAATTTTCTTTCCTATAAGAGCTATTCGTCAACATTCTCATTAATAAATTATTAAAAAAAAGGGAGGTTCATATATGTGTGTTTTACTAATTAATACTTATGAATTAATTAGAGTTTTTTCTTATTCATTACATAGTACGAGTATAAGAGCTGTACAGTTCCATTACATTTTAAGAATAAATGTATCTTTTTATCACATAACTTGGTGTATGCGTTTTTTTTCCAACAAATTCAATCAACTTGGGAAAGAGTGCAGCTGCCAGTTTAAAAGGAAATGGTGATAAAACTGTACTGTCTTAAGAATATTAAGACTTCAGTAAGAAAATCTGATTAGTTAAGCCAGAAAATAAGCTGAATTTCAACAGTTGTTTTGAAAGATTGATGTGAAAAAAAAGGTTCAATATGTAATCCATACATAAAACGATGTTATCGAAAGCGCTTAGGGAAATTAAAGAGAAAATTTATACTCATAGATTTATGTTATTTAACATTCAGAGATAGACACTTGCCATAGTAACACATAAAGATAACTACTCTTTAGGATTTTGTGTTATCATTGATCCACTGTTTCGAAATGAATCATAACTTTTAAAATTCATATCTCGCCTAATATCAGGTTGCTTAAAAAACCCTTACTCTTATTTGAAAGAACAAATTTTCATCTAAATCGGGACTCGAGATTCGAATTCATAAGTTTCCAAATTAATGAAGAATTTAAAGATCTATAATTTTCACACAAAGTTGTCATCTAAGGTAGCATCCCGAGATATTAGGATTAAAGTAATCATCTTCCTGAAATCCTACGATACCTTAGGAATAGATTTAATTTTATTTAAAATATAAAAGAAGGGTTTCACTAACATTTCGATACATTATAATTAGCTCATCCATCTCAAGAATACGAAAAGTAAAAATCTGTGTGAAAATATGTGTTAAGAGTACTCTTCTGTTTTATTTAGAAAACTTTTCAAAAAAAAAAATCTTTTTGTTAATAAGTGCAATAAATATAATGAGAAAATATTTTTTCTTTAGATAGCAGAATTTTTTTTTGTAATAACATTTAAATCATAAGAATGAACAAATTTAATTAAAAAATTATCGTTAAAATTTCTTATTGAAAGATAAGAAAAAATCAAAAATAATCTATTTCCATTGCTCTATCGTATTACAATTCTAACGAAGAAAAAGTGTGGCTGCTATGTTAGAAAATACGATTTCAGATTCTATTGACATGCATGGAATTATTTTTAATCCGTTCAAAGGAAGACACATTTTCTATTAAAAATTAGTGAAATGTGTCCTTTAAAATACAAAACTCACAAAATTAAGTTTTTAATAAAACTCAAGAGTTATCTCGGGAACAAAGAATTTACAGGGAAATTAAAATTAACCCAAAACTCTACCAGGAGCCATGAATTTCGGTACAGAAATCCTATGAATATGGATACAGTCAATAATGTTAATAAGGACTTTCACTGTTAAAAATTCATTAGCAATCTTTTAAGAAACGCCACATCCCAGATAAAAAATTGTTAATCAATGTAAATGTACTTATGACGTATCTCTAGTTTCACTTTGAATGCATTATGGGATTTACATAATCATATCCGGAAATAAAAGAAAAAAATCAAAGCAGTAACAGTACAACACAAACCAGTTTCTTCCTGTTTTTCTTTATATATTTCAAATTATACTCTTCTGAAACTTTCGAAACATAACTTCTTTTTTTCCGATTTTTAATGACTGTAATAGCCACTGAAATTACTAGTTACCTTTGTCTGTCCTTGAACATCTATCTTTGCCAACGCAAATAAAATGAACAAAATTATCGTGAAACGTAAATCATTCAAGGAATTAATCGTTACGGTACCACCTTAAATTCAAAGAGTAGAGTAAATACCTTTTCTAAAGTCATATTTGAATGAGTAGGGATTAAAAATTACTTTAAGTGTTATTATTAAAAGAAAGTGCTTAGCGCACTTTCTTTTCAGTTCGATCCAATTATGCCAGACTAGTGATTGACTGAAACTACCACTATTGGCATCTGAATATAAGATTCAAGAGCAGGCCCGAATTAATCTTAGTTTGTGAGGTTCGCTCTCATTTTCTTTGCTTCATTTAGAAAGATTTTATTCAATTCCATCGTTAATTATTATTATTATTATTATTAGCTAGTCGGCGTTCACTTTCACGTTTAAAATTGCTGATGCAAGTATTCTCAGAACGGAAGTGAACTGTACTTTTTAGTGTATAGAGTCATTATTAGACGTCATCAGGAGGAAAGAACGAGCACGATTTGTGCGAATTGCTCTTTTTCTTCAAGTGAAAATACCACAAAAGTCACTATTTAACGTGGAGTACTGCAAATCTGAAGTAATTTTCCAGTACACGAATTAATTTAATTGCAGCTGACATTTTCTTCCCCACTTTTGCTGTTTTAGTATACAAGCTGATTGTAAATTATGCAGTTAAAAAGGATATTTCTTTCTTATTCTGTCTTGTATGAGTGTCTGGCTTCATTCAAACTCTGGAACTACTTAATTTGGTTAGAAATTAGTTCAATCCCTTCGTAAGATTTGGTTTTTAGACAGAATTTTCAGGAAATTAATATCAAAATAATTAAATATCCACATAATATTCTATGGGATTTTTTCAAATTTTTTCTTAAGCATGCTAGAATATTAAAGAATTACACACAAACACACACATATATAAATATATATTACAAATAAGAAAATGTAGAAAAAAACAAATTATCAAAAAATCAGATTTTTTTTTTTTCAAAAACCTAAAAGTTTTTTGAAAATGCAAAGGTCGAGAGTAATAAATTGAACGTTGTAACAGGCTATATATATTTCAAACGAATTATATATATTTATATTTAAAAAGAGGTAGACCCTTTTGATCTTTTTTTTTTTTCTATGGGGCTCATTTCGTTAGTATTAATTTTCATTTATCTTAAAATTGCATTATAATAATTTTTAAAAATCTGGAGAATAATTAAATATTCAAATGGCAATATTCTCGAATTATTAGTAATAGCAGCGATTAAATATAATAATAAGAAATTAAAGTAGTTACAATGCTCCTTTCTGATTGCCACATCTAAAATATTCGTTTCTTCGAACATATTTACAGTCAGTTTTATCAACTGTTCGAATTTTCCCTAATTTTTTTCTCTTATTGATTATTATAATTTGAATGTAGGCGGTGGCATCAATTTTTATAAATATGTTATTATCATTATTATATATTTAAATATTAGAATTATTATGTATTGTTTGTTTTGATTAATAGTATTTATTAAATATTAAGTATTGTTTATTTTTTACACATTTATTAACACAAAAAGTACATATAGAAAGCTAAAAAATCTTTAATTGCGATTTAATTAATTTATTCAAGATTTTTATTTATAATTTGGTTGTTTTAGTGGAAAATTCTGTTGTTATTTATAATAATTAATAATTTCAGAAATTGAAATTCTGTTATCTTAAAATTACAATCAACAATTCATTTAAAAGTATCATCATAAAAAACTGTGTGTGTGATTATTTTGTATTTAAGACTTCTCATTCCTTCTTCATAATTCTAACCTTTCATACTCGTTAAATAAGGTACATGAAATTTTAATGTAGTCATTTTTTTGACATATTTCGATTTATTCATTTGACTTTTGTTCAAGACCAGCTGCACACTATAATGTTATTTAGCGATCATATTTTTAGCTCCATGTGAAAAACAAAATGGGAATGAAAGATTTCTGTTGAAATGACTTAGTATCAAATTTTCTTTTCATTTTACTTCTTCAATGACATTCTATCGATCTCAATCTAATATCAGTTTTTTATGCTGTTTAAATATACTTGATTTAAAAGGTTATCAGAGAAGAATACTTAAAGTATGACATCCTTTCAGTAATAGGGGGAAAAAACTATTTTATTGCTTTCTGTACAAATGGAATTATGTGTTCTAAGCTTTTAAATGTTGTTTTGCGAAGCAAAGTTTTGGAAACCTGCAAACGTTTACTCTAAGAGTGGCCATCTAAATGAATTCAAATTTTGTATAACTCTTCTTATTTTCATCTATGCCTGTTTGATTACTTTTGATTAATTTAAACCAACCAAATAAAATTATTTATTAGTAATTGTATTTAAGTAAAAAAATGAGTCTGTTTTGAGGTTATTTATATGTGATGCTTACTGAGAAAGTTTATCTTTTTATGATGGTTTGGTGAGCCGCAAAGTTATTTTATCATCAATTTAGCATCTGCATAACTTTGTGTCATTGGGCTTCTATTCACTAACCTTGGGGAAATTTTATAATTTGAATTGCACAAAATTACAACTCCTTTCCAACCAAATGAAAAGTGATTAACCAGATTAAATGAAGATAAGAAGTGTATGGAATTAGGGATAGAAACATATAAGCGAAATAGAATTGAAATGAATCAGAAGGGAGACAGATAATAACAAGAAGCTGATAGTTGTTAGTAAAATTGGTTAAAAGCGATTCCTGGTTTGAATAATAAAAGTCGAACCTGCCGTGTTCAAGAAGTGTCTCACTCGGTGCAAGAGAGTTGTTAAGCTTTGACTTCATTGTTTAATTCTAAGGATTTAAGTGAGTTAAGAGATTCGAGAAAGAGAACGACTTTACATATTCTGTAAAGATAGTTAAATAACTGTGTTGTCTTTTTTTTTTTTGACGTCTCTTCAATTGAATTTGTGATCTTATTAAATATTTAATTGAACTTAAAGATGTCTGTAGAGTAAAATCATGAAAGGTGGCAGTTATACAACTTGACCAATTTGAATCCATCTGACAGATCATGTAGACTTCGGAATTGATTCTCATTACTCTCATTATTGCTAACTCTTTTTTCTAAGATATTATCTCATTTTACGTATTAGACTTGGTCTAGCATCCATGTGGCTATCATAAGTTAAAGTTGAGGGCTTATTTGAATTATAAGAGCATTCTGATATTTCTGAAATCATAGCATAATTTAAAAAATGAAAATCAAATAGCCTCTTCATTGATATTAAAAATAAAAACTTGGGTTAGCATATCTTGCACATCAGACGGCACAGATAAAATCATTTGCTGTAATAATATACGCATAAATAACTCCGAATTGAAGTTAACTGAGCACAACTTGAAAGATAAATTAATGTAGTGTTTCTCTTAAATTGGCAATATATAAGTGCTTTTGTTGAGTTGTAGATCTATTACTGACAAAGATGACTACTGATTTCCAGAATATAACTTATTTTTAAATGTGAACCATATTTTTTTTTAAAAAAATTAATATTATGTCTTAAGTCCTGCAATCAATTTATAACAGGATTCCATTGCATATTTCCCTTCAACTAGTTCTTGGGGACTTTAATATGATGTTGTTTGAATTGAAAGTCTATTCCCATAAATGAAAAAGGACTTATGTAAATTAGAAATGAATTACTGTATGGCAACAACAGAAGATGCATTTGTAAGCCAATCAGCGTTTTATGCAGATGTATAGTAGAGAGGGTTGAGTTATTGACCAAGTAATTAGAATTGTGCCTATGCTAAAGATATAGGAACTATAGAGGTATAGGAACGAAGTTAGAGAGGATCTGCAGTTCAGTGAGTCAAACCCTCATTTTATCTTCTACTGAGGACTCGGATGTGCTTAATCCACAACAGTTAAGTAATATATATAATATTAATCTTTGAATTCGGGCATGTGTAGAAGGATTGTTCTACAGTCATGGTAATAAACATCTTGTGCTTTGATAACTTTGAGATTAAAATTAACTCAAGTTGAGTTACTGTATGGTATGACTTTATTAGTGACCGTTTTGATTAGTGACTTTAATTACGGAATAGTAATGGGCCAATCAGTGGATAGAAATACAGCAGGGGCGTTACAAATTTAGCCTTTAAACTAAATCGATTTTTCTCTCAATACGGTAAAATGTGTTTTTATTTAGATATAAGAATTTCATTTCATATTTATAAATTTAAATTTGCTTATATATTTAGCACTTTCTTCTATATGATATCTTAGCAAATGTGACTTATTTACTTAAATTTTGAGAGAGAAAAAAACAATTATAAATATAAGCTATGTATAATTTAACTATACGTTTAACTGATTTAGAATCTTTTAATTCATATGATAGGAAGTATATAAATATATTTCAAACAGTGGTGCAATTTTACAAAAAGGTAAACTATTAAAAAATAAATTGCAAGAAATCATGATTACAATTGAAAACTAATTTTTTTTATAATAAATTTTAACAGATATTTAACTTTTTTTTCCACGTATGAGTTAGAGGTAAAACAAACCATTCGCCCCCCCCCCCCAAATCGTGTATGTATAATAACAATGTAAAATGCATATGTAATAAAATGTTTAATAACAACGAAAAATAAAAATAAGTAAATTAAATAGTCTGTTTTCGCGATAGTACTTCTTGTATCACGTATTTTTAAGTGAACGGGTTTCATTACCATTACTGAAGTTTGTTACTTTTGAATAGGCGTGTCAAATTCATTCATTTTCCAACTCCTCCATCGGTTATTGTGGTAGCAGCTAATGTAACATCACCACTGCATTTATTTTCCACACTTCAGTTGAGGTCTGAATTCCTTTGCTTTTGGACGTGTTTTATGTTAAATGTTAAGTCTATTTTAAATATCTGTAAATGACGTGTTCCTTTTTTCAAAATGATATATATTTTTTTAAAAAAATGAAAGATATAAATTATTAAAACATATCTTATAAAATATTAACATAATACCAGTGCGTATACAAATTTATTAAATTTTAAAAAGTTCAAATGAGTAGTCTAGTTCTAAAAGTGTTAGAAAATTAAATGCATTTAGTTGCAGATTAACAATATTTATAAAATGTTATGCAGATTTTAAGCAAATATTATAATAATGCAGATTTAAAAAAAAAAAAAAAACAGCAATGACCGTGAAAATCAAAATTTTGCTTTCATTAGAAGTCTGTTTACGAAAATAAAACGAAGTGGGAGAAAGAAGTGATCATTCTCAACCGTTGTTGTCATAGTTACGGACGGCAGTGGGGGGATCTGTGACCTTGAAGTGCTTATTGTAAAGTAACAGAATTTAGATGCTATTTGTGTCGTTGGATTTCTTATTGACATCTGTCTCTTCTTGCACGCCTGATTTTCCTTTTTATTTCAATCACTTAATTTAGAATGAATCATTCTGTATTGTAATTGTCTGAGTTTGTAAATGTGTTATTTTTAAAAATATAAATTAAAATTCAATTTAGAATAATTTTTATGAAAAATCGACTTCTTATATTTTATGCTAACTTATTGTCCAAAATTCTTTCGAGTTTCCAATCGCTTGTGTTTCTTCATCCTAGTATTCATATGTGCAGATACGAGGAGAATTGTGATTTCTTTCTTTCTTTCTTTCTTTTTTTTTTTTTTTTGACAATCGCAAAAGAAACCTTGAAAATAAATTCCCTCGAAAAAGTCCAAAAGAAACAAAAGTCTACAATTTCTTACTTTCTATCCTTAAATTGTTTGTTACATAAAAGACGCGTACAGTCTCTGAATTGTATTGTTTCTGTACGGTTTTTGCTTATTTCGGTGCCCTTGACTTTCCATTCCACCTCGTCAGAGGAATTTTGAATTACTGCGTTTAAAATCTTGTACATACAAGTTCCCCCCTAATTACCTCATGATTGTTGCATTTCTTCCAACTCACTTAAACTTAATGTAAACTTGTTTCTGCTAATTGGAAATTTAAGAAATTTAAGGTAATTATTGACTTGAAGGAAAGTTGCAAAAGAAAAAAAAATGTGCTTCAAAAAAATCGAAACAGCAATTTGGTAATTATCAAACACCTTCCTCACACCTTCACACCCACACCCACACCTTCTTCTCATACAGATATATCAGTGTCCTTCATACGGAGAAATCAAAAATGTATTTTACTAAATTATAGCGCTTTTAGAATCAATTTTGAATGATAAGATTGTTTCTTATGTTTTAAATAAGGAAAAAAAAAAAATCTCGTAATCTTGTAAAAAAAAAAAAACTCTTATTAAATGTTTAAAAGTGTTACTGTTTAGTTATGGAACATTGTTTCTGATCATAAGAAAATTGTAATTCTGATGAATAATCCGTCCCTCCATAAAGCATACAGAAAATATACGTCCGAAATCGGAAGGCTACCTGTTTCTCACAATGGACTAAGACAATTACCATTCACATTGCGAAAGGAAAATACAGCTGTAATATGAGATCGTATTTAAACAATGCGTATAAAGCTAGTAAAAAAATGTCTCTGTCTCAGACAGACATTAGGAACCGTCGCAATATAAATGTTGATAATATGTCTCAATAGATAAGTATTAATGATTAAAGACAAGAGTTCGATGACATGCCATATTTAAATTGAAACAACTCAGATTTTGATACTTGTGCACAAAATTTTACGCTGTGTCACGGAATAAATAAATATATAATAATTATAATTTTTTTTGTTTTTTAGCTTTGAGAGAAATTTTGATCATTTTTTTGAAACCTTAAGTTTTTCTTCAAAAAAATTATAAAAATAATCTTTAGGTTGTTTTAATGATTTTAGAAATATACTTCTCTTGAATAATGAACATCAGAGTTTAATTGTAATTTAATTTCATTTTGACTATCGTCTCCTTTCGACAACCTCTTCTCAAGAAAACTTTCATCTATCTCTATATTGCGAGAGCAGATGATTTGAGTAAATTATTGTGTTTTAATTAATTAATAAATTTATTTAATGTATGATATGCTTTTAAATCTTTTTGAAGTATTTCAAAATACTTTTTTGAAATTTTTAGGACATCTCATTAGTCATTTTAAACAGCACTTAAGGTCTTATTTCTGACTCATTGCTTTTTAATTCCTTGTCTTAAGATTTAGAGAAAATAATTGATTCTTTCCATGCATTTTTTTTTAGTCGATTATCTTCGATTATCTTGAAATCTATTTCTGTATGAAATCATGATTAAATTCATACTTTGAGGATTTTAATTATCCTCTCTGAATAATATTTTACAATTACTCTGTACTATTCAAATTATCCGTAATTTTTCTTTTCGTTTTTTTTTAAATTTTGTTTTCTCTTTTCAGCGCTTTTGTCTGCGAGTTCATGTCTCGCGATTGAAGCGGATTTAGATGGCGATGCCAACATTTATACGTCAGTGATAGCTTCTCTGGCGGAATTAAAAGCTCGACAACTTGCCGAAAAAGAAGGTGTAAGATACCTGCCGAACATAATTCAGAGAGCTAACAGCGTCTGCTATGAAGAGCTGGGCTGTTTCGACAAGAATGGGACCTTCAAGCACCTGAAGCAACTTCCAGAGCCTCCAGAAACTGTGAACACTCAATTTTTACTGTATACCAGGAAGAATTTGCATTCTCCACAGATTGTTGATTATAAGAAACCAGAGACGATTCTAGAAAGTAACATTAACCCCAAACTGCCCCTCAAATTCATTACTCACGGATTTGGTGGAAAAAACAATTTAACTTGGGTGTGGGAAATGAAGAACGCTCTCTTGAAAAAGGTAATCATTCTTTTCATAGAACTGCTGATTTGTTTTAGTTACTCGCAATGCTAGATATGTTACAACAAATTGAACATTAGTTAAAAATACGACTCATTCCTTAATTAAAAATTCTTAAATTAAAAAAAATGTCGTTATTAAACTGTGAATTATTAACCAACCTTACTTTAAGGAACTTGAAAAAGAAACTGTTTACCAAATTTTATGAATATACTTATAAAAGAACGTTGAGACAATTACATAAAATTTCAAAAATTTCTGATAAGGAGGAAATATGACGATGCAGAGCAAAAAAAGGTTGTAGGAAAAAATCCCGCAGAGATTTAAAATAAAAATTAATTTTTCAAACTTCATGAAAAAATTTTCAGATCAAAATTGCATCGCTTAAAAGAGTTTTAGACGAAATGGTAGCAATTTTATTTGCTGATGACTGTAATGAACATCTAGATAAAATCACAGCTTCTGTTTAAATATTGTGTAATTTTCATAAGTATTGGAAAACATTTCTTTGTAGAAATATTTAAAACTGAATTTTCAGACTCTTTCTAATGATGTATAGACAAATTTCATGCTCTTTGCATATCTTACTTCTTCCAGGAAATAGATATAAATCTCTTATTTTAAATACTGTCATTTGAAAACTTTCATTTAATGTTATTTCATCATTTTAATTAATCTAAACTAATTTTTGTTCTGAATCCAACTGTCTGGCAACACACTGAATAAATATTTTCAAATTTCCTATACTGCTTAACCACTTATGGTGAATAATTATTCTTGCATGGGATATATTTATTTGTAGCTTTTTTTTGCGTAAGGAATATACTCTTCTTAAATTTTTCTTACTCCTGCAAATACTTTCAGAGCAATCAGATGTACTTTTAGGATTCACTGTGCAACAAAAACATAGCAGAAAACTATTCTTTCTTTTTAGAATAATCGATAATACACTTGAAATGCTTCAGTTTACTAACAAAAAGTAACGCTACCATTTATTATTATTATTAAGTTTTGAGCATGTTGGAAGTATATAATTCATTTCGCATCCTTAAAAAAATTTCTAATCAATAATAAGATAGCTTTGAAAACGTTTCGAAGATAGGATTCATTATCTGTTTGTAAGTTTTCTTTGTTTAACATTCAAAGGTCAACTGGAAAAAAAAATACGTAACCATAGCAACATCACAATTCTCTTTTTGACTTAGTGTTGCCACTCGCTTATTGTTTCGCTAAGAAATATATATCTTAATTTTTAAGAAATAATGCCTTGTATAGAATCAGAATCTTTTAAAAATGCTTAAACAAATTTAAAACATGGAGTTTTTAAAAGCTAAATCTTTACAAAAAAAAATTTAAAATTCGGGAGTTTTATGCGAATGAAAATTTTTCAGAATTGAGATTTTTTTTCGCGCACATTTAATAAAAACGTATCCTATTAAATGCTTTCAATGTTTTCTATGAGTATTAGATCCTAACAATTTGTTCCATTCTTTTTGCAGGAAGATCTGAACGTTATTATCATCGACTGGAGCTTGGGAGCTCGTGTTCCGTACTATGTAGCTGCTGCTGTCAACTCTGAGTTAGTTGGAGCGCAAGCTGCTGTCCTTTATTATTTCATAAAAGATAAGCTAGGCATAATGGAAAAGGACTTGCACGTTATCGGTTTCAGTTTGGGAGCTCACGTTGCTGGATTTGTTGGAAAAAGAATGCAAGAATTCCGAGGAACTAGGCCCGGAAGAGTCACAGGTAAAATGTTGTATGAATAATCTTTATTCATCTTTTCTGCAAACAGTGAAATTTTTACTCAACTTACATAAATTCATTGAACAATTTCAGTATCATATTATGCATAAATGTCACACATATACATATATGTATGTATGTATGACATTTTTATACATATACCGAATACATTTACACACTCTCATAAATATATATGAATGAGTGCTGTGTAAATGTGTGTGTATTCAGTACATCTCAATTATCTCAAAAAGGATAATAACGTATACTCATAAAATGTAAATAATTACATACATATGTATGAATATATGATATTGATCTAGTGATAATGATATACATACATTTGTATGAATGTATAATATTAAAATAGTGATAATGATATACATACATTTGCATGAATGTATGATATTGATATAGTGATAATGATATTAAACGGATAAAATAAATAATAAAAGAAATTTGGAAATTTAATGTTACATACATATGTATGAATGTATGATATTGATATAGTGATAATGATACTAAACGGATAAAATAAACGATAAAAAAAAATTGGAAATTTAATGTTTTAATTCAAAAAAGTCTTCTACTATGAAAACGTAGCTTTGTATAACTTTTGGTCTCAAAGAAAGTTTTTGTGAAATTGTTATGCAGAAAAATATGTAACAAACGAACTAATTGCTGTCATGATTGCTGTCATTTATACCGACAAAAAAAACTTTGTATTCACATAAAAAAGAGTTTCTTGACTCTAAATGGGAAGTCAAAATTTCGATTAAAGTTTAATTCGATTAAAGCTAAAGTTTATTACTGACCGGCTCATTATTATTATTTTTTCCTTAAAAGTTCTCATTTAAATTATTCGCTATCGGTAGTCAATAACACTCAAATATTAATGAGTAAAGTCGCATCGATCTAAGATAACATATTTTCAAATTTAAAATATTACTTCTCTAAAAGTAGATATGATCTACAGACCAGTTAAAAATTACAATCGAACTCAGAAATTCTGTGTCCTTTTTTTAATGTGTGTTTTATAAATTTAAGTAACTGTATAAGAATGATGCAATTTATAATTAACTGTCTCAAAAAGGATAAGAAGGTATTCTCATAAAATGTAAATAATTAGTTGATTGATGAATATTAGTAGTTTTTTTAAAATCTATATAATGGAGGTTACTGTATACTTCCGACAACATCCGGAATAGTTTAAGCCAGTAGTCGAACATAGAATTGCACGATTTGAAATATGCTACCTCATTAAAAGCAAAATTTGAAAACTCAATGTTAACAGTAGAAAATAAACAAATCTTTGAAATAAATCCAAGTTTTTCAGAGCGATTCTTAAAATTTTTAATTCTTTATCATTATTTCTATTTTAAACTTAAAATGGTCGATTTAAATAATTCTAAAGAGTAAAAGATTTCTTAAGGAATTTTCTGATTGTATCTCTGCTCAACAGTTTGAACTTTAGAGGTCAAACAGTTCATTTCTTTTACTATATTTTGATAAATCGTGAGTCATAAATATTCCTTACTGATGATTTGTGAATTTATTTGGCATTAACAACGAACTTTAAAACAATTTTATGCTTATGGTGAAAAGCACTTTTAACACAACTTAAAAAAATTAATTTAATTTTAAAAAAATATTCAAAATGTCCACCTTTTTTTAGGAGGCGATGTTGAACCTGTTTGAGTATATTTTCAGATTCTGGGAGTGATTACTTGTATGCTTCGAATAATGACAATTTTTTAAGACCAGCTATTGTTTTGGCATTATTTTCCTTCTTATCTTCACAAAATAAATCAGGAAACGTTCAGAACGGGGGATGATGTTGCCAAAGAACTTTTTGAAACGAATCGATAGCTGAAAAAAAAAATTGTTTTTTTGAAGCTCATCCATTGTTTCATAATCATTACTCGTATGGCTTACAGTACCACATTCTTTGAGCCGAGAATCTCGTTCTCCTGATCTGAGCATACCCTAGCTTTTTTCCTGAGAGAATACTTAAGCAAAGTTTACTCAAATAATCTCCAATCAATAGATTATCTAAAAATTGCCAAATTGCTCAAATGTTGCAAGAAGTCATCATCGGCCTCTTGAAATTCAATTCTCAAAATATGCGCAAACGAGTTCAGCTTTGCATCCTAGAAGGGGAAGGGCATTTTGAGTATTTGCAATGAATGTATGATTTTTTAACCTTACTTTTGAAGTGCTTTTCATTATTAGCATAATAAATTTACAAATAATCAACACGGGAATTCTAACAATACCATGCAATATCTCCCTTATTTAATAAGAACACAAGCTATTTTCTCATTTGATAAGGATTATTGCTGGCATAATTTAGAAAAATTGCATTTCTAAGGTTTTCACTTAATAACTAGGTTTTTATGGAAAGGAGATAAAGAGACCAGTTTGAAAAATATTTGATTGAATCTTATGAAATTTGATATTAATAGAATACTGAGAAATTAATAAACTCATATTGAAGTATTATCAACATTATGAGATATCACTTTATTATAACTTATAAAATAGACTTAATAACATTCAATTGAAATAATGTAATTATATTAATGTTAAATAAATGCACTCTTTTCCATCTAAAATTATTTTTTACTTTTGTTTCAAAGAAATAACCTTTATATTAAGTCAAATAATACGCATTTCCCAAACACTTAATTCTAGCAATTCTCTGATAAATAGAATTTTTAAATTTTTCTTAATTATATATATATTCTTCCATTTTTAAATCTACCATCGCCTGAAACCAAATTGCGGTAAAAAAATTCAGAACAAAATTTCAAATAGAATAATGTCCAAGTATTCGTATAAGTTAGAACTGTAGTAATACTTACACGTGTCCTTAAAAATTAGAAACATTCTATAAATATGAAGTTTCTCATTTTAATATATATAAGTCAAGAAGTAACCGGGCGTAACACGTTTTAGGAAATTAAATGTGGAATGATTTCTTTTCGAAAAATTGAGATGATTAAAAAATGAGCTGCATGAAACAAATTTGTCTTTTTTTTTCTTCTGAAAGACAGTGAAGTCAGAGTACAGCAAATCGTACTTTTTTTTTTAATTAGTAGAAGTATTCTTTGAGATAAGGCTCAGATAGTTAATTATTCAACAAGAACCATGATTCAATGTTAATAACGCGATTTATTCCAGAAACTTATTTGATATTATTTTTATCATTTTGTTGTGGATCGAATTTCGTATAACGCAAACAAAAATTAGAAGACTAAAGCATTCACCAATAAAAATATATATATTGATTGTCTTTGAAAGACCTACTCACTAAAGAGAAACTTATATATTACAAAACTATTTCTTTCGAATGAGATAAAAAAAATTTTCGTCGTCATTTTAAAAATTTCTATTTGAAATAACTATTCAGAAGCAAATAAAATCTTAAGATCGTTAACTTTTCCGTGTTTGTTGTTCATTTTTCAAGTTAGTTTTCCCAAACTAAATTATTTTTAACTACTGGAAAGAAGCCAATCAGTAATTTTAGTAAACAAAGAGCCTCATGTATGCAAAAGAAATAACTTAATGGTTCTCAAGGATTTAGTTAATGGTGTCGAAAACACAAACAGTTCTTTTAAATCAAAGGATAAATAAAAACGCTCTAAATAGTGCGAATAGTATTGGAACTTGAAGATTTATGAAAGGGAATTTTAGGGAAAATTCGAAGAGAACGGAATTAATTTTTCCCCATGTATCATCAGAATATTCAGGGATTTTTAGGAATGAATAAAATTAGAATTCTTTAACTTCTTTTAAAATGAATTTCACGTATTAACTGAATCGCAATGAAAATGTTCTAATTAATCAGTAGTCAAGATTATATTTGACGTTGGATTTAAATGTTAACTCTCAAGATATGTATCAGAACTCGTCCAATATCCAATAAATTTGATACAGAATAAAAATTTTGCTTTGCATAATGCATAATTAAAGGTACTATGGGAGTGCAAAATAATTCGAATTCCCTGTGTTATCAATTCTATTTAGCTCATTTTGATAAACTGTTTGAAGATCATGTAATGGAAATATAATTCTCCAACTGTTTTAAAATCAGATCATTTTTATTATATTTCCGATTATTTTATGGGGGGTGGGGGGATCCCCGTTAAAATAATTGAGATAAATCAGTAATTTAAAAAATATTGAATTTTCGATATATGCTCCATATTAATACATATAAGGGCAATTTTGAATTAAAAGGGAAACTTTTTGTACATTACAGCAAATAAACCCCACATTGGGTTGTATTCTCCTCTTTCTAGAACTAAAACTGAAACTTTAGCAAAGAAATGCTATTTGTGTCAGTTTTCTAAAGCTATTTTTTGAGCTATTAATATAAGATCATCGATAATTTTGTCTGTAGATCCTCAACTTCATTATTAAGCTATGGAATACAGTCCCATAGCGCACTCCATATCAATTAGTAAACTGATGAATCCAAATGTAAAAGGGTGAGTAAGTAAAGATGATATAAAACGAATTGAATTAACTGGTTAAGAGGTATTTTTCTATCTAAGGTTTTTCCGATTAAAAAGGGAAAATATTCATTGACGATATCAATATTTTTAAGCTCAATGATCCCGAGAGAAAAAAAAACTATACTGAAAAATAATAAATAACACCAAAGCAAATTCATTTATCCCAGTGAATTAACTACAAAGTTTTATGCGAACGCTCAAACTAAAACTTTTATGAAATTCCATTTGATTTAAGTAATAAAACATTTCATATAAATATTGCAATCAAATATTATTTGCAGCGTGCTAATATTTTCTTCGAGGACCCAGTTATATCCGTTACTAGTTCACCAATTTCAGGGGCATGCACACATGCCACGAGGATCGCTGAATCCCCGGTCAAACTATAATATTATGTAAGAAAAGTTTGTTAGATGAGTATGAAAGATTTTAATAACTCAATGTCTAATAATAGCTCAATTAAACAGAAAATGCTATGTACAGTTTGATCCCGTTAACTCGCGTTTGTCGGGGTCCATAACTACTAAATCAGTATTAATATAAAATGGCATTATAAATTCCAAAAACGATATGAATTTTCTGCTTTACGATTGCTCTCTTTCGATATTATTTTTAATAATTACGGAATTAGCTAAAACTTAAAAAAAAAAAAAAAAAAACCTTTATAATTTTTAATATTTGAAGAATAAAAATTGGTTGAACGTACAGCTAATCTCCCTGACCGTGAGATCTTGAAAACAGTCACTCATTAGAAAATCCAAACAGGGACATTTCATTTTCCGAGAAATGGTGAATCATATTTAATCCTAGCATTCTAAACCAAAAAGGAAAAATAAAATGTATTAAATGGTCAGTCTTCTCTTTCCCAAACTTTCAAAGAGCGCATTTCAAAGATAACCATTTGCTTACCTCCGCTTAGTTTGACTTTTATCTTCTCTCTTTGATGACGAAAGTTACTGTCTGTACTTTATGATCACGGAACTTACGGTCCTTTGTCGACTCTCCCTCTTGTCTCAGACATTCAGAGATTGGACTCAACTCTGCTCTTATGGTTTTCTTTGTATCTTATCATCAAATTTCCACTTTTTTGCACTAATCACGATCTAGTTTTACAACCGTTGACTTGATTTGTTATTATTTTCTTTTCATGTTTTTTTTCATTGCCATATTTTTTCTAAAGTTAGTGACGGGTTTCTTTCTCGTTTTTCTAATTTCTCTTATTTGGATTATAAGTTTATTATTGTTAGATGGAACTCCTTGGCAAGTTTATCCTACGTTATACGAAATAGAAAGAAAAAAGGTTATTGATGTCTTCTCTTAACAGGAAGTTCTGGCACCATTTGAAAAAAAGATCAATTTGATTTTCATAAAAAGGAAGCTACAGTAAAACAACGAGTTAATTAGACTCTTTAGTTAACAGAATCCTATTGTATTATTGTAAAAAATTTAATAATATGGTGCGTGCAAACAAAAGACCAAACACACAATATAACTAAAATTACTAAATATCTATTTTTATGATAATAGTCAACATTATTCCGTTGGAGTAGAAGGTATAAAATAATTTTCTATCATTTGTTAGCTTGAGTTAAATGATGCTGGCAGGGCTGGAAAGATGAAGTATCGTATTATACAGGGTGTAATGTACTTGCACATGTAGGAAAAAATTCGCCTTCATGGGCGAATGTAGTAACTTTTTTCTTCTGAGTATGGTTCCTATCAGGTACAACATACAAAAGAATATTTTCATACTTCACAAGTTTGTTTTCCTTTTACTCATGGTTAGTCTCTATTATTATTTAGCCAAGAAACTATTTCTGAACAGAAAAATGTTTAAATGAAGATAACTATATTCTTTTATATGACTTTAATCATAATTGTTGCAATCGAATCGAATATTCCCAAAGAATATATATGTGTGTGTGTATGTGTGTGTGTGTGAGTGTGTGTGTGTGTGAGAGAGAGAGAGAGAGAGAGAGAAAATAAGGTTTAGAAAAATTTTAAGTTATTAAAAAATGAGTCGAAGTCAAGTTCAAGCTCAATTGTTGCTTTTATTCCATATTCGTAGAGAAAAAGAGATTATAGCACTGCTCACAAGAGATCACTCACAGCTGTAGATACAACTCCGCCGTTTCATAAACAGTACAAGAGGTCAGAAGAGGTCAACAGAGCATAAGATTTTTTTTATACGTTTTGGAATAGTGCGTTGCAGTGTCGGCTGGCAGGGCCGAAGTAGAAAGGGAGAGCTTTAATTCCGTGTATTGAGTTTTAAAGGAGAGGTTTTTCGGGGACAATTTTTCAGGCACATGATCTTGGTGTAGGGATTCCTAGGGACTTTAGCTACAGACAGAAAGTCTAGTAAGGAATATTTCTGACAGATTTTCGGCCTTGGAAAAGGGGATTAAACAAATTTTATGAGCACGTGATCTAATAAATAAAAGGATAATTTGGAATTTGATCAGGAAATGAACTCTTTACTTTTGAATTAGAGAATGGGAAATTTCAGGAAATTAAATTATTATTCAGTGAAACTATTAAATTAAAGTTAAATGATTACACACACACACACACACACACTAGAATATATATATATATATATATACATATACAGTGAATTTCAGAATAAAAAATGTTTTCTTACATCATTTCAACTCACATGATGTGCCGTAGATAAAAATAAAAAGAATTGTGTAAATAAATGAGGTGATGAAGCAATTTTCACTCAATAGATTTTCACGCACAGCTCTTATATCACGAGATAAAACATTTGTTACTTTTTCCATTGTTACATTCAAAGAAGGAAAAAGATAAAGAATTTTCTGTGCAGACACTTTCCAGGTTCATGAAAAAAAAATGACTGAAAAATAGCTTCATTATCAAAGAAATAAAAGTTTCAAAACAACTCTTTTACACGTTCGGTGTTTCAAAATACTATTTCAATATTGTTTTTAACATTCTTTCTCTTGCATTACATTTATTTCTTGTCTATCCTGCACTATTACTGAGAGAAAGAATGCATTCGGTAATGATGACGTGATATATTCTATTGAATATTGAATAGTTTCATGTTTATGATTATGTATAAAACTTGAAATTTTAAGAATGGAATGTCACTGAACGTGAAGTATTTTGATGGACTGATTATGTAATAAAGTCATACTTGGAAGCAATGCTAGGACTACTGGCGAGAGACCAGTAATTCTGAGTCTCCGTCAAGAGACGAGGACGGCACCCAAGTGAACATGAAGGAAGAAAAGTCAAAGTTGCTTAAACATTGATAATCAGAAAAATAGGGGATTTATTGAAAATGTAGTTGTTCAGAATTCAAAGAAATGCGAAAACATAACGAACCGATTTTATATTTTGTTAAAAAAATAATCGAAGTTATTCAGTTCACACGAATTAATCCCAAAAGATGAAGAGCAAATAATTTAGTTAGATTAATAAATAGCCTAACTCAATATGAAAATGAAATTAAAAAATTATGACCTGTATATTTATCAACAAAATCATTTTGTATAATTTTTTTTTACTAATAATAACCTAAAACTTCAAAATTATTTATTACGATATAAAAATCAAAATTAAAATATATTAATACAATTAAATCTTATTTTTTTTAAAAAAATGAAGTAAAATTGATTATTGCCATAATATGTCATAACAATGACTGCTGATCCAAGCTCCATAAAACTATTTTCGTGAAACGACTGTAACAATTTATTAAAGTATTTGTTTCAAATAAATTGCAATACCAATTGATAAGCTAACCTTCTTGGTAAAATAGTCAATCTTACACGCAAATGTTTTTTTTTTTTAAAAAAAAATTCACCTGATGTGTTTTTTTTTCTGGTATTCCTTTGGGTATTGTAATTCACCTTTTTTCTTTTTTTTTTTTATAATTTTTCAAAAAATTCAAGAGACTTTCACTTCAGATTTGTCTCATTAATTTGCAGATTAAACTTTCATACAATTTGCATCGAATATTAAATTTTAATTGCGAAAAATTGATGAACGTAATAAATATTCAGACACTTGGATTCATTAAATATCTTTAGCAAAAAATTATGTTAAATTTAAGGAATCGCTTCAATTATTAATATTATTATATATATGTATATATATATATATTATATATATTATATATATATATATATATATATATATATATATATATATATATATATATATATATAAAACACTTCTACTTATTTAACATCTTCTAACATATCCGACATACACGGGTCGGACGATTGTAGAGCGAAAATGTTAGATTTTGGGAGGTGTTAAGAAAAGGGTTATTAAATGTTCAACTATGTTGTAATTTAACACAATACGAACCTAATAATCCTGTTTTATAACAAAATAAAAGAACAAATTCACTGAGAAAAAAAAAAACTTACAGATGCAGAATAGTCGAAAGTTAAATACACTTAAAAAAGATCAGAACTGTGACGATTTAAAGAAATTTTTATGATGGTCTGCTATTCTGACGAGTACCGTTTCTTCGCTGCTAAGTCTCTTCCCCTCTTCAGCATCATTATGTCGATTCCTGTAGCTTCTTCTTATTCCTCATTGTATTTAATTGCAGTTTCTAGAGTCTTAATTAAGGTGTTTTGTGAAATTCTAAGAGGCTCAGTAGTTGGGGCTTGATTTTGATCTTCCAATTTCGTTGTCATTGCAATTGACAAGAGAGATAATTTCTTCGTCATTAATTTCATACTGATCAAAGTCTTCCATTGAATTATTGCAAAGATGGATCCTCACATCCAGATATATATATAGTACTAAAAGTAAACTGATTTCTTTGGTTTCATCTGTGCTTTCCGTTTTCATACTTTCATCTATCGACTAGCAGCTTCTTCCATCATTTGGTAATTGATGGAGCTTTTACGTCAGCCCAGATCTTACAACGCAATAATTAACATATTGTATAGTGATGTGTTTTAATTTCACATGAATGAATGTTGAGCAAATGACATGAGTGTAACGAAAATGGGCGTGCCACTGTACAATCTGGGATAATTAATTTGGTATGGTGTGGAGTTGGGAAAGCAAAAAAAAAAAAAAAAAAAAGGCTACGCTCATGCTCTCAATTTGCCGTCTTTTCGTGATTGACGCCTTTATTGCGTTGGAATGTCAAGTAACACAGAATATTGGATAAACGAAGATTAGATGAATAAGACTCCATTGCATTTGTTTTATTGAAAATTTGATTTGTCTTCAGATCAACTACTTAAACCATTTTTTTTTTAAAAAAAATTCGTTTGTTTTGAAGGAGCGAAAAATGAATGACCAAAAAAGAATATAAAAAATAAATAAGTAAAAATTCAGGCTATTTTGTTACATTAATATAAGTTTTCGAATAATGAGACATTTGGTATTTACTTGAATTTCCTTTTGATGAAACCCTGCTTTCAATTAATTCTGGTACAGATTCAACCCGTTTATTTTTTTTCGAAAAAAAATTGTTCGATTGTCTTCAATTTTTCTAACAATATTTTCTTCAGCAAGAAATTTTAATGCGTTATGTTTGGGATCAGTATCCTGATAGAACTTAAAATTGTTTTATTTTCCAAATTGTTCTATAGATTGACTCAGATTTTCATTTAGAATTTTTATTCATACATGGGGATTTATATTATTTTCTATAAACGTTGCATTTCCTACTGGACACAAGCAGCAACACTCCCAATATATTATTCAATAGACAACAGATGTTTTGGTTTCAATCCATCGTTTGCCCCCTACCCTCCTTTCCTCCACCCTTTCAGCCATACAAAATTATTCATCCATTAGAACCAAAAATAGTAAAATTTGATTCATTAGCAAATATCACAGTATTCAAAAAATTATATAACTTCACTCGCTTCACTGATTTTTCAAAATTTAATTTTGTAACTATCTTGACCTTAAACTTAAGGATTTTCTTTTGGCCATCCGGTAGGGTTATACCCGCACGATTTGATATGTCATCTAACAGTTGATTGGTTGATTGACTAATTAATATACCAAATCATTTTTGAATTCATACACATGTGTTACTTGACTTGTTCTTGGATTCTTTCTGATATAAGGATAAAATATCTGGTAAATAGATTTTAACCAAATGAATTGTCCTGTTGAAAATTCTCTTTCAAGAGTTCTACGATATTTTCCTGTTTTATCTTATGAAAGATAATCAACTGTCTCCCATCTGAAATTTTTGAAGCATTTCTAATACTACTTTTTTTTTTACCTATTTTATAAATAACTAGTAATCAGATTTCGAATAAAATTGCAATTATATTGTAACGTCTCGCCCTTTTTACTTACAATTCAATATTACTAAAATTGGATATTTGAAGCATTTCCATTTTTCTTATCAACTGATGATAATATTTATTACGTAATATTCTTTTAACATAAAAATGTTGAGACGTAATCTTATTATCCGCTTCGTCTGTCGTCTGAAATGTTACTCTGATTACAAAATCTGAGTTTCAACTTAAGTTCAAGCACAGACAAAGTAACTAAAATATTCGATTATATTACAAAACTGAGTTTATTAATTCTTTAATAAGGGAAATGCTCTCAACCAGTAACAAGTCTTTAGCTGCGAGTACTAAAAACCTTTATAATATATCAAAGAAAAAGTTTACTGGAATATGATGCGAGTACATCTTTGAATTTCTCATTCAATCAGGCAACGTTGAGTCCTAATCTCCACTAATCGCGTAGATCCGCTGGAAGACTCCCGAGGATATCATGCTAGCACCCTTCTTATTACTGAAACTGAATTGTATCTCACTTCTGTCGCTTTTATACTACTGTATTATATCTATTCACTCCGTTTTTAAAATTTATTTAATTTTCCTCATCACGTTTCATTTGATCGAAAAAAAGTTGGAAACTTAAATATAAATAGAATTAAATCTCAGATATTAGTTAAGGGAAGCTTCGCTAGTAGCCCACGTTACAACGTAAATAAGAAGTCGATTGTGAAAGAAATTTCTCTCCAAAACATTTAAATATCTAAATACTTTTGATCCCTGAGTTTCCAATGTTTGAGTATAAAATATTTTTAATAAAAAAAAATAGATGGAATAGAAGTATCTGAATACTTAGAATGTAATAAAGGTGAAAAGAAATATAGGATTATGGTATCAATTCTCTTTTTTTATACACTTTATATATTTGAAAATAAAATTAAATTGGGAAATATAACATCATTCGTTTTGAAGTTCGTGGTGTGTGTGTGGAAAGCTAGATTCACATAAATCATAATAAGAATTAATAAATATATTGAACTAAATGTTTTCCTAGAACCTCAACGTAAGAGATAAAACAGAAATAAACCTCTCTATAATAAATAATATTTCTAATTTTATTACCTATCGATGTGACCGCTAAAAACGATGAGCCATCAAAGCTATAATATTTCAATAAACATGATAATTTTTTGAATTGAAGGACGTAAGTTCGAATTTGTATGTTTTCTGTGTTACGAAATTTTCATTATAGCTTCACTTGTAAACTGTGTACATTTTAATCAGAAATAATGTTAAATGCGCAGATTAGTGAATTACTGACCAATTACTGAGATCCTTGTAATATAAATCCAAATTTGAATACCAAAGATATCCTATCTGAAGCGATACAAGCACTCAAAATATATTCAAAATTTCGAAATATTAGGAATAAATAATTTTATTTCCTAAATCTGAAACTTGCATTACTTTAAATCAATAGGATATGATCTAAAACTCGAATGAAACTGTTAAAAGAATTATAGTCTATAAACCTGATCTTATTGTAACCTGATTTATAAACTTGATCGCGTTGTATAAAAACCCGATCTTGTTGAAATCTGAGGAACTAGCACAACTCTAGAGACTGTTATTATTCTTTACTGTAAAATACTTTACACGTTTTGATTCTGGATTTAGTGATGAAATGTTGGAGAAAGTAATAAATTTGAAAACTTGAGGCATCACACGAATTGGTAGCACAGTGAAACTGCTTGCCAGAGCCGACCCAAGGGAGTTATGAAAGGTACCAGAGCACAAGGCCCAGCTTTTAGAAGGCCCAGCGAAATTGAAATCCCTTAAAAGCTGTCACAAAAGCTGACTGATCTCGCAAAATCAGAATGTGTTGGTGGTTTCATTTCCTTATTTTTTTTTCCCTTTAAAAAACTGTCAGGAAAACAAAACGATTTTGTTTTGAAGGAGTCGATCACCAACATCTGCAGAAGAATATTGCGAATTCTATATTTACTAGTCACAATCGATAGCGCGATTGTTTCATTACAATGCTATAAGATTGCATTTATTTATTGAATGAAATCAAAATTTGCCATCGAGTTTTGTCTTCCAGGATTCCTATATTACAAAAATATTTAAGTAATTATTTAAAAATAATTTATGTATTTTAATAGTATCCAAATTGTGTTGTTCTGAAAATTACATTAATATTTGTAAAAAAGATCTTTCTCAAGATTTAAAATATTAACAATCAAATAAGAACTATCATTTATCAAGAACATTTTACTGCTTTAGTCATTTTATCCATCATAGCTGAATTAGCCACCCCCTCCCCCTATAAAAATCAAATATGATTATATAATAAGTGAATTTGCTGTAAACTATAGTAAGAAAATTAAACAAAAATCATATATTGTAAACTTATTCTAGTAAGTCGTATATCAAAATATATTTTATAAGAATACGAGACAATTAGTTTTGTTCTTTAATTTATTAACGATTGTTTTCGTGATTGAAACGTTAATGTATTAAAATAATTTAATTATATATAATTTTCATGTACTTCTAACTATATTAATGTAATAAATAAGGAAAATGAAATAAATTATTATTTTATAGTACGAAAAAAATTTATCGTATCAAAGCTCCGAAAATTAATTTTCCATCGGACCCTATTTTTGTTCGGGTTGACCCTGTCGCTAGCATAAATTTAAAAAAAAATGTGACTAAATATTAAGTATGAGTTGGTTATCTTTAATTATTTGTCTTTACTATAGCTATATGGCAAATATTTTTTTGAGAAATTTTATAGTCATAATGATTTTTGAAATGATGAGAAAATAGTTAATATAGGGTATGATGATGTTCACGATGGCAAGATTGATTAATAACTAGCTTATAGATCAGGCTATAAATAAATAAATAGGATAATGAATAAAATATACGGGGAAAATATGAAGAGTGAAATGAATTGTTATGGTGAATAAAGATGAAAGTATGGTGAGCACGATTGCTTTGTGAATAAATATGTGCAACGATCAAGGTGAAAAATTACTTGGCACTTAATCAACGGTTTTGGATGACTTACAAGTCAGTAGCAAGCAAGTTGTAGAGTTGTTTAATAAAATATCTGTGAATTGGTTTTGTTTTTATGTCAAGGGTTTTTCTAGAACTTACATGCTGATATTTTGACTATATCTGTACTTGCATCCCCGATAAATATACAACATCCAGGTCTAATAAACATTTACTGACATGGTATAAATTAACATCCTTTTAACATATTTTTCAAAAAGATTGTTTCAAGCGATAAATTAACTTAATTGGGTAGCACACACACACATTTTAAAGTAAATGAAAAAAAATTAATCTGATACAAATTCAAAAAGGAATTGAAATCTTCGGATAGTCAAAATGAAAGTGAAAATAATTTTGTCTGTTATAAATATAATATTGTATGTTGATAATATCTCAACATAAAATTCAAAGTATATATCTAATAAATTCTTCGACAATAATTAATCAATATTTCTGGAAATTGAAAGATCGTACATCCTTGAAGGGTTCCTAAGATGTTTAGATATTTCAGGTGTAATTTATATCATTATTACAATTATGTTTATTTATTTCTCGCCGCTGTAAAATTTCTAGTACTTTTACAACGGAATATTTTGAATAAAGCTACATTTTTTAAGTGTAATAAAGTAAATTACCCATTAAAATGTCATTTTATAGAATATTTTTGATATAAGAAACCACACACACATTTATTTTCTTAAAAATAAATTTTATGAGCCTTTAAAGCTACCTATATATAGAATGATAAATATTACCAATAAGTATTTGTTGAATTATGCGTAATATTTATACACATAAAACACTATTACACTTTTCTTAGAAGTAAGATATAAGATGACTGTAAAATTATTTATATTTACAATGACGAATACTATCAAACATTTTACGTGCTCGACGCTTGTATTAAAAGCCATAAAGAAACCGTGTCAAGAAGACTCATGTCAGTGTGCTGTATAAACAAAGTACGATACTACGACAAGAAAAATACCCGCAGCTGCATTTACAGCAGAATATCATTTACACTGAATTTTAAAAAATCTGCCTCTAACTTATCCTCCCAAACAGTTTTTCAAATAAACAAAATGAAGTTTTCCTTTTTTCCCCCAAGTTTTAAACATAAAATGTTAATAGGAAAAAAAACTTAATGTCATGAAAAAGTAAAGAGAAATATCTGAAATAAATAATTACTCATGAAGTTAAATTAAACTTCATTTGGTTATGCATACAAATTTATACTTATATAACTAATAATTTTTTTTTAAACTCAAACTTTATATGTACAGATATTTTGGTAGTTACTTGTATACTATTGCTGTTATAGTAATGCTATAGATAAATTCTATATCTAAAAATTTTTCTTGATATTTATAATATGAGTTCGAGAGTCATGATAAGATCTTAAAAAATCTATGTTTCGAATATGTTTAAGGCTTCTACCAACCAGCCATTTTGATTTCGTGAACGTATTGTTAATCCTATGGAATTTCTATTATGGTCCTCAAATCTATTCTATTTTATTTATTTAAATACAAAGTGCATCCGAAAGAGCAAAAAATAGTGAAGGTTTCTGCGGAATTACATTTTCTCCTCGAATTTCGAAAATGTATTAAAATAATTTTAAAGACCAGAACATTCACGAACGAATCATTAAATAAGAGTAAAAATATTTTTAAAAATCGGAGGGAAAATGTAAGTCCGCAGAAACCTTCATTATTTTTCGCTCTTTCAGATGCACCTTTTGAATTCAAATAGATAAAATAACATGGATTGGAGACAGATAGTAGAAATTCCATAGGATTAACATCACGTTCACGAAATCAAAATGGCCAGTGTACGAGAGCATTGAATATTTTCAAAACATTTTGCAATGATACAAGATATTATTTTTTAAATATTTAATTATAAATGTGCTTAATTTTCAGATAGTAGGTCAAGTGACAAAGCTAATTATACAGCAATGATTTTTCATGTGATTATTGACGCAATCAATTGGTTTCGGAATGTTTCGAGATGAAAATTATCAGAAAATTTCTCTTTATTTTCTAAAACTTATTCGATACTCTCACTTTGTGTTAAATGTTTTTTTTTCCGTTTTAAAAATAAATTCAGCATTCAACTACTAAAGAAAATTTAAAATCACAATCAATCTTCAAAAATTTCCTGGTTGCCTAAAGCAATACTTTAATGATTTTAATAATGATTAATATGCAATTATTATTTCCTTTTTTAAGAATTTTTTAAATAACATGACAAATTAATGATCCATAGATATGATTTTTCACGTTATATTATTAAATTACAAGCATAGAAAGTTTTTTAAAACATCCAAAAAGTGATACAGATGCATATTATCTTTGTGCCTCGCTTTAAACTAATACAAGGCTAAGAAATACTTTTTTAAAATTTTTTTTAGAAAGATAGTGAAATATATACGTGCAAAAGGTAAGGCTTAATATTTAATATAATTGGTTGATTGTAATTCCAAAAATTAATCATTCTAATAATTTTTATATAAATTGTACCGAAGAAATTACTTCAAAAATATTAAGTTTAAATTTATTGTTTTTATTTCTATCTTATACACACACTAATTAACCTTCGGATCCCTTACAAGATCAAAAGGGCATCATTGCTGTTATTGATAAAAATTAAACATTCTTTCCGAGAAAAAGTTACTTAGTATATTATTAACCTACTCACATAATTCTTTGATTACTTTTACTTGGAGTAGGTCACTGTTCAATCAGTTAATTGGTGCGCGCAGAAAGAGACTGCGACAACGGAAGGAAATTAATACAAATTTATTGGTCTAATTATTCTGAATGTCATTTGAAATACAAATTTAGGAATTAGATATTATTTTATCGTTATGCATAACATGTTTAGAGATGGTTAAAAATATTTTAAAAGTTCTGTTTTTGTCATGATAAAATTCCAGAACTTTGTTCATATGTTATAATGTTTTTAAATAACCTTATCTACTAATCTTATCTGTTGATGGCCTTCGAAAAGTCAAGAAACTCTGGCATAAATGTATTACTGAATAGTGACTTTGCGAATAATAAATAAAACTTAAGAATAACAAATAAAAGTCAAGATTCTATCTTGATCATTTCTTAGCAATAATTAAAATTCTACAATACCCTAAGATAATAATTAAAACTTATTGCGGGTTACTTCAATCTATGGATTATAGAAAACAACAAATCAACATTAATAACTGTAATTTACAACATTATGTACATAAGGATCAATTATCTTACAGAATAAATTTTATCCAGGTTTCTCGGTAATTTCTTCGAAATAATTAAATATTTACAATATCCCTTGTATGTTAGTCTTAGAATATTATTATTTATTCTTTTATTTATTTATTTTTTAATAGCTCATATACATCTTACGAAACTTCCGTGAATGTAAAGTCATGAAACTATTAAAAGAAAAGTTATTTTTAAAAACAAGAAATATTTCACGGCATTTAATTCTATTGAATTACAAAACATGATATATTTTATAATTGAATAATTCGAATAATGAAATATGATTTAAGAAATTTCCTATGTCCTAACTACTTACTTGAAACAACTGCAGGTAAAATTAATTATTATAAATTAATTTAGTAAAATATGCTAAAAATAATAATATTTAATCCTTAGCACAAAAAGGTAATTAAAACAGTTGAAAATAGTTTGGATAAATACCATCTTGATTTTTAAAAATCGTCTTTGAGGCATCTATTTTTTTTTCTTTTACTGCTCTCTCTTATCTTTTCCTATGCTTGCAAACAATTAGGAACCTTTGTTTTGTCATTTAATGATTTGGTTCGACTTCATAAACATCTGTTAATTTTCAAAGGACATTGTATAGGCGAGACATTTATTTAATCTCTTCGTTTAGACATTTATTTAATCTATTCGTGGATTCGTGATTTTTCTTGTTTTTGCCTTGTTAATTTAAACACGAAAGAATTTTGTCAATTTTACAATTTGTGTAGAATGGAGTGATTAATGCTATTTATTTACATACTATTTTGAATGTATAGTTATAAAAATTTTAATTAAATTTTTTTTTAAATTTGCTGAATCCAACATTATAATTTCGTATTATTAACGTATCAATGCCATACCATAAAAAGTGAAACTGCTTATACATCAAATATGAGTTCATAATTTGATTATTCGAAACAAAAAAGTAAATTATTGAAATATTGCATAAAAAGAAAAAAAAATATTATTTGAAATTTATCTTCATTTAATCTGTTAAAATTTGAAATTCCAATGGTACTACGAAACTGCTTAGGTAGCCACATTCTGTGCTCCTTTAAAGTATTCTTATTCGAGTTCTTGTGTTCCCAACCACCCTTTAAATAACATTTCAAGAGCGGATTGGCTTACTTCCAAACAAAAATTTAAGCTTGAATATTTATTGGATGGAATCCAAGATCTGCCACTGCATGTTTGTTTAGAGCACGTTCGTTAAAAATATTGCGTGTAAAAAACTCGGTTACTAAGCTTAAAAAAAGAACAAAGAAAAAGAATAAAAATACGAAGGTAAATCAAAACTTACTTTTGTAAAATAATAATTTTATAAATCTTTTTTGAAAATAATGGTATTCATTGTCTATGTCATGTTCATCAAAACATATAGGACTTGTAGAATTTAGTTTTAGTTCGAAAATGTGAACGTTGTATACTTAAAATGCACTTTTGTACTTTTGCGTTCCTTGGAATAAATGAAATAAATAATAAGTTAACATTAAATTAAAAGTGAGATAAAAAAAAATACAATAATCTGGCATTTGATGTTTTGGTACATTCTATAATACGACTCCAATCGAGCAGTTCGTTTTCCGGTATTTTCATGTCGATATTGTGCGTCGATTGACTTTTAACTCGCGATACAACGCTGCTCGGGATTTCACCCAGAATTTATCGAAATTGTCAATTTTCCTTTCAGTACAGTGTTTCTAATTTTCCAGGGGATTACATATCACACTTGCACAATATTACAAATGTGTTTTTCAGTGCACCGAACAGTAAAATTTTCTCGGAACCCAGACCAGTAGCTGTTATTCACGTTCTAATAATTCGTGGAGGGCGATTCTCGTTCAGTCACGAGTTCGAGTCTTGATGCCACTAAAGACCCGCTGTGTAACCGGGGCTGATGCACGTTAAATCTGTCGGGCTCAAAGTCTTCCCGTGGTGTGGAAGTGAGGAGAGGGGGTGCCAGCTCAGGTGTCATCCTTGTCACTTGACCAAGGTTCAAAATTATGAAGTCCGTCGCCAATAGCCTTCATGTTGCTTGTAGAGCGACGTTAATAAAAACTAAACTAAAACAAAAAGTCACGTCCTAGTAAAATTAATAAGTGTAAGCATGTGACACCATGAATGCAGCAAAAACCAAAGAGAAAAATTCGTTTGGAAAAACTTGTCATAATTATCAATGTACAGCATTAATTTCTTTTACTTTGTTTTTTTTTTTTTATCAATACGAGAATATTGATGTTCAATGCAATTAATGCTCAATGTTAGAACTTAATTTTGTAGTTACTAGAATGATAAAATACTTTGTTGGATATTCATATCGTCTGCACAAGATCCGAATGCGCGTAAATACATAAATATATTTTGAATCACGTACATTTTTATCTAGAGTGATTCATCTTTGGCATCCCCGTCAACACTTTTTTTGAAGTTTAGTTTAGTTTTTATTAACGTCGCACAGAAGCAATGCGAGGATTATTGGCGACAGACCTCAAAATTTTGAACCTCGTTCAAGTGACGAGGACGACACTTGAGATGGCACTCCCTTCTCCAAACTTCCACACTACGCCAATGGAAGGACAAACCCTCGTTAATATTATATTGACGCTCGATAATCCGACAGAATCTCTCTTTTGATATGACTTGGGTCCCTATCATGCCGGGTTAAAAGCCCACTGTATTTTAGTTTTTAATTAATGCATCGCTCATCGTTATAATGATCGGTTTTCGCTTATCTTTTTTTTTTTTTTATCATTAATACTGTTCCTTTCTGAATTTTTAAGCGAATATGCGTTTTTTAATACAAAGGAGAGTACAATTATTTGTTCCTTTTAGCATCCAATTTATTTTATGGATGTATCATTTGTCTGATTCGTAGAACGGATTGTTAACATTCCCCGTTGCAAAAGGAAATTTTTTTTTTAAAAAAAAAAGAATAATTTTATTTAACTTTGCTTCATTATTGTGACGAAATATAGTAGAATTCAGAGAAAAAGCCACAAAAATCTCTCTCGCTCACGCAAAAACCTGTGCGTACAAAGACGTGTTTATAAAAAACATTTTTTGATCATTACTCACTTGACAGTTTCCATTAAAATAAGCCCGTTTACTAAATCGATTGCGACATAAATGGCAATACTTTCTGATTCTTCACAAATATCTTTCGCAATAAAATTGATAAAAACGACTTTTAGCTGTCAATTGTCTTATTAAAAAACCTATTCTTGAAAAAATTATTAAATTGATTTTATATTCAATCTGAATCTTCCAGAGATGAATCGTCAAGATTAAATAGGAAATTTTAATTATCATCAATTTCTAATACATTAATTATAACTCTTACGTAACAAAAACATATTTTTTTTTGTTATCTCTCTCTCAATGTACCAATTTCATTTCATAAAGCCACCCTTATTAATATAAAAATATTGATTTTCTTTGTTGTTTATATATGTAGTCTCAGCATTAATTTTGTAATAAAATAGATTCATTTAACATTTTAATTTTGTGAAATAATTCAATCATCTACAGAAACGAAATGAAGGTGAAAAATCTATAGTCTCTATGCACAAGTTACATAAAGGAATTTACTCACAAAGGATTGTGAAAAATGAGCCATTGAAACAATATTTACGAGTGAAGTAACGGAAGATTATGAAACCTGGATAATGATAACAAGGATTTTTACGCACCTGGTTACAATGACAGAACAATGAATTACAAATTTTACCAAAAACAAACAAATATAGTGGACTCAGTAAATATCTGGTAAAGGTAGAATGTCAGACAAATGCTTTATATATATATATATATATATATATATATCCATAGAGAGGGAGTGAGAGATTTGTTTAAATAAACTAATTACATCTTACCGAGGAGTAAGGTTGTCATTTCGCCTTTGGAATCTCATGGAGTAAATGGCTTCTAAAATTCGGAGCTAGTCGTCATCCATTTGATACATGAGACTACAAGTGGCATAAGATAGTGCAATGCTGCTTAATATTTATACAATAAATGAATCCAAGTTGAACAAATGCTGAGTATGAAACAACATGCATAAAGCTTTTTACCAATCCATGAACAGACGATATGAAATCTTGCATTCATGTTGCTGGTCACTGTTTTGTATGTCAGCGGCAAAAACAGAATTTTTAATAACTCTTTTTCAAACAATTGAAAAAGGTATAAAATTTGAATGTTGTATAACATAAAAACGAAATCGTCTTACACACAAAAAAAATATATTCCACGTCGATTGTAATGAAAATGTTTAAGTATTTCAATTTAAATGCTTTGAAACAAAAACAAAAAACAAAACAAAAACTTAAATAATATTTTTCACAAATTCTTCATTTGATTATTTTCAGGTTTGGATCCGGCCAGTCCTCTTTTCGAAGATTATGGTGGTACAGTTCATTTGTACAAAGATGACGGAGATTTCGTTGACATTGTGCACACCAACGCCGATCTTCTAATTTATGGCGGTGTGGGCATAGGGGTACCAATTGGAGACGTAGATTATTTTCCTAATGGTGGCAAACGACAACCTGGATGCGGAAGTACTCTAAAAGGAGCCTTCATAGACATTTTCAGTGAGTGAGAATTAATAATTTATTGCATAAAATATTAAACAGAACAATTCTGGAAATAAAGTAGATATCAATTCGATTTCATTTAAAATAAACAATATTAGTTTTTGAAATAATGGATGAGTAGACACCTCTCACTCTATTTTTTAAAGGTCTGCAACAATATTATTAAATACTTACTAAAGTTAAATATTTGTAGGAGTAATAAAATGTACATTACAAAAAGTATTTGAATTAAAAACAACGAAGAATCGATAATATTTTAATTAACAAATTTTTTTCCTCCTAATTTAAGGATCCCAAAATTGAGTATACACTATAAAAAATGCGATGTTACGAACATTAATTTTTAAAGGATTCAGTATAATAGTCCTTAAGGTACTTATATTTTATTTACAGGAGAAAAAAAAATTTAAAATGGGAAAATGAGATCCAGATTTAAACCTAACATCGAATTTTGGAAAATTAGCATTTTGAGGTAAATTTCTGAGTGGTATTGCAAAAAAATAAGGTAATCATAGATGAGTTTTAAAAAAAGTTATCCAGAAGCATTAAAAAAATGAGCAAATTGCAAATAAATCTGGAAAAGGAAGAAAAAGAGTACTTCAGATCAGTGATAAAAAAAAACATCTTTCAAGATGAGATAGAAACTCCTCAGGTGAGCGCTATAAAAATTACCTGAGTAACGTTTGTAAACTTTACATCAATTGTCAGCTTAATTGTAACTTTTACATCAATAAGAAGATGAGTTTCTTCAGAAACAATTCGAAGAGGACCACGAGAAGTAAATTATAATGGTCACTTAGCGAAAAGAAAACCCTTCATTTCCCCAAAAAATAGAGGGAAAAAAAAGGATTACATTTGCTAAAAATTGTATTTCAAAGCCTCAATATTTCTAGAATAACGTTATATTCAGTACTGAAAGTTAATTCAATATTTTGGAAGTAAATGGCCGATGGAATGGTGGGGAAATACTAACTCAGACATTTTTGGCGAAATTTGTAATCCCAAGCACCATTCTCATTATCACTCATAGAGGTGATTCGGTTCTTTATGGGGTTAAATGTCTGCAAAAACGTAAGAAAATTAGTTTTTATTGACGGAGCCATGGATAAAATGAAATACAACATGGATATACTGAAGAATAATTTAAAGCTAAGTGCTTTAAATTATTTTTCAGAAATTAGGTTAAGGGATGCATTGTATGTGCCAACAAGATAACGAATCAAAACGCGTTGTTAAAATTGTTAAATTATGGTTGATGTGCGATTTCAAAATGTAGTTGCATGCACCACCTCAATCTCTCGATCCCACAGTGATAGATAGCTCGTGGTCTCAGTTGCAAAAAACTGTTCAAAAGAATAATATTAGAAGCAAAGAACATTTACAAATAGCATTACAAGATAAAAGGGCAAAAACAATCAAATTAGACAAAACCTTTTAAATGAATGCACACAATTTTCAAGATGTTCTAAAAGCAAACGGATTTGAAACGAAATATTAATTTATGTTTTTCTTACAAAAATAATTATGTTAATTGTATACTCAATTTTGTGACTTAGAAATCTGTAGCTTTAAAGTAAAAATTACGGTAATTAAAAAATTATCGAAGTTTCACTTTTTTAGTTTCTGGGTCTAATAGATCTCGTAATGTACATTTTATTGCTTTTATAAAATTTGCATTTAACTAAGTATTTAATAATATTGTTTTACGCCTTTAAATAGGAAAGTGAATGCTGTATACTCAATTTTGCGAGCCACTGTATATAATTATTGCTCAATGGTTAATTGTAAGAGAAATAATTTTGCTAAATACTAAATAAAACATTTCCAAGCATAGAAGGTACAACTCTTTAAATCAATAAATATAAGCTCATATTCTATAAACTTTTTCTTTGTCTTTTTCACTTTACTTCATATCTAAGCAACATTCAACTACTTCGTTTAAAGTATTTGAAATGACGACTACTATAATGCTTATTTTTAAATCATGGAAATAAAATTTTATAATCTTGTTCTTTATCTTAACTTTGCAGGAAAAATATCTGTTAATTTCGGGTGATAATTAAGTTCTGTTAATGAATTAAAAATTACCATGTTACGTGATTCACTTGATTTAAAAATTTCTTTCTTAATTACTTTATTTGATAATTATGTAGGAATCAATAGTTTACTCTTTGACAATTAATGTTAGTTAAAATCACCAAAATATATTTTCGTTGTTTAGTTCCATCATTTCTTTCAGTTTCCGATGTGATAATCAACATATCTACGGCTTATACACAATAACTAATGTTTTTTGAGGATCAAATTAATGAATTAATTAGTATTAGTAAAATTTTTAATAAATATTTACCGTGTGTATCTCTTATTATTATTTACGCAATTTCAAAAAATTAGTAAAATGACTAATATTATTTTGTTATGAGTGTTGAATTACAGGTAGTTTTTTTTAATTTTTGGTTGTTGATAACAACAGGCAGATAAATCGAGCTCTTTGTTCCGAGAAAATCAGCAATCGGTGATTTCTTTTGCATTATTTTTTTCTGAAACTGTAACCTGATTTCAGCGTCTATTTTCTCTGAAATGTCGATAATTGCAATAGTAGTAATGTTTGAGGACAACCACAAGTTTGGTTCAAGGCTCAAATGAAAAGATTGTGCAATTACTGTTGAAACAGAGAGTAGCTTTGCACAGCTCTTGTTTAAAAAGGCAAAATTAGGTCGATGTTTGTAATTCGCACTTGACGTCATTCTGAACGCGGGATCGCCCATGATTGCCAAAGGATATGATTGTAATTAATGTTTTTTTCAAATTGATTTACTGTGCTTTTTCAGGAAGTTCAAGTTCAAGTCTTTCGATGTCGTAACAAAAGGAAAACTTCTTTTGTTATATTTTATCGCACAATATCCAAAAGTTAGAAGCAAAAAAAAAAAAAAAAGTTGGGGGGTGGGAATGGTGATATCTTGTAGAATACATATTTAATGAGAGAAAGAAAATCAAAATTGCGAATTTTGTTTTATTTTCACGTTTCTCTTTCGCAAAGAGTTATAATCACGGAAAAAACTTTGTAACTGAGAAAGAAAATTCACGAGAACTTATGAATAGCAATGATGTTGATGAATTAATAGAAAGAACACAACCTACATCTCTTCAGGAAAGCTACCCAATAAATTTTTATATTACGCCATTGTAACGTTGAATTAAAATTTTCTTTTGTTTACAGCTATTGCAATATTTAAAAAAAAACCTATTATGAAGTTTTATGAACTATTATTATTGATAAATCAAAATTATAATCAAATGGTATGTCCGAATTATTTTGCTTTCGGAAGTAAGATTTTGCGATTGTGATTGCTCTTGTATTAATATAGATAATTTTAGAATCATCATCTCATGCTCTTATATTGTGAATTTAAATATGAATCACAAAGATACAACAAAAAATTAAAAATTAAAAGAAATGACAATTTTTTGGAATAAATGTTCAGCTTAAATTTCTCCACATTTTAGTTGATTCAAATTTAGTGTCAGTTCCGTTTAACGAACAGCAGCTACCATTATTCCTCACGAAGGATCGTTGATAGAATCAGGACTTCAGACACACAATTCGCCTTAAAAATGTTTTATGACAATTAGATATATCAATAATTCTGCATATGATTTTTCTTACAATTCTTAAAATACTGCTTTTAATACATTTTATTCAAATGATTAATTTCATATTTTAAATGCATTTTTTCAATTTAGTTTCTTATTATAATATTTTAATTACTTTAATCAGAACAAATATAAATTTCACAGTCATCATGAGCAAACGGATTAGCCAAATCTATTATGCAAATTATTATATTATGGAGAGGGAATTTAAGAAATGGATGTCTTGCAAAGATATTCATCATTGTTACATTACATTCACAAAAGAAATATATAAGTAGAAATATTTATATGTTCTGAATCCTACATGTATTATTTACAAATTATTATTAAATTTTAGAAACATTAAAAGTCGAGCCCCCGATTTAAAAAAAAATATCATACAATTTATTTTATTTTTTTATTTTCTTATGTTTTTTATCTCTAAGTTAGAAGCCACAACTTGTGGCACGCGTTCTTCATAATTCAACTCTATAGCCATCTCTCAATCTAATTTACTTGTCAATAAACTCTGAACTTCAGTTAAAGAGTAAGATAAAATACTTTACTAATAATCACACTGATGGTTAGATAAGGACAGTCTCTCACGAATCCCAATTGATTCTTCAATTACAGATTATGCTTCAAAAGCTAATTTTGATGCTTCAATCCAAATTACAAATATATATCAGCAAGTCGGTTTCATCTGTATCTCCCTTTATTTTCTTTTAATTCCTTTTCATTTTACCTTAAAGTCCCCGAGATTAGTGATGAGAAAATCGAGAATAGTCCAACGTCACTAAATGAGTTACACTTAATTCACAGGCGGATTATTTTCTTCTGATTTCAATTCAAAAATTTCAATTACTGGTCCTAAATGTATTATTTTCAATTGAAAGTTTGTTAAAAATTGAATATAGGATTCTTTTTCATAGTTTTTTTTCTTTCAAAGAAAAGAAATCTGAACTTTAAAATCGATTAATAGTGTTATGCATTGTATAACGTCAAAAATTATTAAAAAAATATTGAAAATAAGTTTTTTAATTATTAAAGGACATTCATCAAAAAAAGAGATCACCTTTTCTCAATTCTCATCACAATCAGAAATAAGTACATTCACAACTAATAGCTCAAAAAAGGGAACTAAATCCTATTGTTAATAATTAATAAGTTAAATAATATCTTTAATAGAACTTTATATCATTCCGAAATCCGTTTTTTTCCCCTCCAGAATTAAATAGAGAATTATATAAGTAATCTATGTCACAAATTTTATTCAAGTTCGATCATTGACATAGGAAATTAAAGTTGAGAAAACATTAGGGGCCATATAATAGATTTACTAAGAGGAAATGATTAATCTTCAAATCATTCAAATCTTCAATAATTTATTCAGTATTAATCATTTAAATAAGATTCTTTTCTTTACTTTTTTACTTTAAGACTTTTAATAATTTATTTTACTTTTAATACAATATAAGGTAAATTTTACGAAGTATGATTAGTTAAAAAATAAAACAGATTTTATACCTATATATATATATATATATATCCAATTTTCGAATATTACATAGTAAATGGACCGATAATTAAATAAATATGAATTAATATACGATCCCTTCAACACTGTAAAATTAGGAATACTTTTTTAACTATAGAAGATAATTTCAGAAAATTTTGGAATCAAAAGAGTTTTTCAAGGGAAAATAAATTCCAAGTATTTAAAAAAATTATTTTCAAATATTTGTTATTAATAATTCATTTTTTTAAAATAGTGATATTACCTTTTCATTTCTTTTTACATTTTTGGAATTGTAAAATGCATCGATTGGGTAAACACTTTCGAGAAATGTTGAGTAGAAACTCTTAAATCACTCAAAATTTAGAAGCTCATTGAATACTTTAAAGGACTTATTCTAAAAATCCCTATAATGCAGAAACTTTCAAACAGAAATTTACGATTTTTGAAATTTAGGCTAATTTTATGACGGGAAATCAGTTTTGCAGGAAAAAGGTATCCTCACTGTAAGACTTCGGAAGTTAATTTTTACACTGTTAGTTAATCTATATACTTATCTATTACCTCAGAATTTATTGTCCTGAGCTTTTAGATTGATTCTAATTTTGTATCGATGTTATGCGAATTGCGATATTTATTAAATGTATCCAATTTTTTTTCTTTTTTACTACTTCTCGATTTTGTTGAAGGATTGCTTTTGCAGTAATTATGTATGAGAGGAAGGACCATTTATTTTTTTCTTGTGTTGTAGAGGGAGACAGAGAAAGAACGTGCAACCATGAACGTGCCGTGCATTTGTTCACCGATTCGATTCTGGATCCTTCTCCTTGCAAATACGTCAGTTACTCATGCAGCAATTATTCCGATTTCCAAATGGGTAAATGCATGGGTTGTGACGAAAAAGCATGTGGACAGATGGG
Organism: Nephila pilipes; assembly: GCA_019974015.1. Classification (NCBI taxonomy): domain Eukaryota; kingdom Metazoa; phylum Arthropoda; class Arachnida; order Araneae; family Nephilidae; genus Nephila; species Nephila pilipes. Next base: position 223,244 of record BMAW01018412.1, on the reverse strand, counting down.
TTACAAATCCAAGGGAGCAGGTGTTTATTATTTGATGACTAAAGCGAAGAAACCCTTTTGTGGTAAGTATTTGTGACTTTCACGCACTGCTTTACCTGAAGCTCTCAGGCGTTTGGCTGCTATGATCCTTGCAATTTAAACAGAAAATTAATTTTAACTATTTAAACTCATTTAAATTAATTTCGTTAGTTATCTAAATTAAGATGAGAAGGTAAATTAAGTATAAAAATATTATATATCTCGTTAATTAAGCAGTCGTCTGTTACCTAAAATGTGACCCCCCAACACTAAAAAAATAATAAAACCCGGTGTATTATTACTGTATGATTAAAAAAATATGCGTCGACGGTAAGAAATTCAAACCATTATTATTTCATTACACACTATACTTAGAACAAAGGTTATTAATATCCAGTTATTGATAAGTTTTATTAATTAATCATTATTTCGCAATATAAATTTTTTTAAAGAGAAAATAATACTGTTTATTCCAAAATCGTCTAATGACGTTCTTCTTAAACAATGGCAAATAAGGGTTTATTCCTTCAAACCTAGCGTAAAATTCAAACTTTTTTTTGTTATTGCTTTATGCATTTAAATTGTTTTCTTTAAAAACTGCTTCACATTTTTCAATAAAGTAATAATATATAAAACAGCGACTAAAAAGGGGCTTATAAAAGTTACGATGGCCATGATGAAATAATAATAAGCTAATTTACAAACCTCATGGCAAGAACATTTTTTTTTTCATTCGTCTTTCCCCGTCGTCAAATTCTATATCTGTGGTATAAATATTAAATATTTACTCGTTTGTGAGTATTAGATACATTATAATTCTTTCAGTACATTATTGTTATAAGAAGTAAATATATAAGAAGTACCTCCTATTTAATTTTAAAGATAAAACATCATGCATTTCGTAATCTAATATCAATCAATTCCATGTAAAATGGAGATGCGAGTAATACGGAATTATTGGCATACATCTCTGGGATTAGTATTTCTGAATAGTTTCGGAATTCTTGTTACTACTTCAGGAAATCTATATTAGCATGCTGCATGAGCGACGAGTAGATATCATTATCAAACGTAGGTTTTAGGAAATTTTTCTAGGAGAGGATTTTAAATTACAGAAAGACAGCCCAGGAATTACAAATATAAAATATTTAATGACAGTTACGGTTATAAATAATGTTTTTAATTTGTCACGTCGTCATGAGTTTCTATGAAATTTTTTTGTTTGTTTTTCTCCAGTGAAACTTATGACAATTGTCTGGACTGTAATAAAAGGCAACTGCAATAATGACAAAACAGTACCAATGAATGTTGTTCTTAAATATATAATCGATTTATCCCTTTCAGGGGCACCGTTTGCGCAGTGCAAACGCATTTTCCCGCATTTGCAGCGTGTAAACTGTGCCCAATCCTATTCGCACTGTGAAAACATCCCCTCTCCGAACCGGAGACTGCTAATTTTCCCAGTTGTATTTTTCTATCTGCATGATCAATATACCTCCCTTGCCTCTATACTTTTTTAAAAATATATAAAAATAACACTGTGTCCTTCAAAGGGTTAAATCTATAACATTTGTGATGTCTTATTTTTTTTTTTTATCATCTGAGTCAAGAAAGATTTTTATAGAGTTGGAACAGGTTTGTTGTTTGTTTGTCTGTTTTCTAATACTAAATAAATAAAAATAAATGGATTAAAAAATCAGTAACTTTTTAAATCAACGTTTTTCTTTCAAGTATAGTAAATTTTAACGAAACTTAAGAAATCATTATTATGTTAAAAAACAAAATAATAATAATAAGACAAAAATATTATATGCTGTATATTTTTAATGTGAATACGTAAGCGTGTATATCTGCGTTGAAGAATTCGTTAGCGCAAATACGCAGATTCTTGAGCTTTGAAAGAAAAATATTTCACAATGAACGAAGGAGAGAAATTCACTTGTCGAGAATCATGCACAACTCTCCTCTGTGATTTTCATTTTGCCTCACCTACCTTTTCAAAGCGATCAATATTTTTCGTAAGACGTGAGATATCTTAACAGCCGAATAAACTTGAAAATGGCTGTCAAAAAGTGATTTCTTTCTACTTCGCACAACAATGCGCTTGGCTTTGATAATGGAATCTGCACCAGACATCGAATGGTTGAATTCGAAAATTCAAGGAGAAATGTGAAAGACATCATAAATTCCATCATTTTATTCTTAAGATGTGAGGAAAGGAATGCACTCGTATATTAAACGTCAGCGTGATTATGATGAATAACAACCCCCTTTTCACATTCATCCCACCGCCTGCCAGCAAAACCCTCTCGAAATTCCTCGATGGGACGCATTCCCCACCCCCCCCCCCCCCCCGACATCTGACATAAAGCGGCATTCTTTTAAATAGGAGATTCACATTTTCGGAATAGAATTCACAAAATTTTAATTGGAATCATTTACATTGCTAATAACTTATTAATCGAACTTAAATATGACTTGCTTTTTACATTAATTTTATATATTGAGTGAAATTATGCACAAGGTTTTAGTACAGTTCGAAGTTTTTAAAACGCTGTTCGTGTATCTTAAATTAAAATTCTAGTTCTAATTATAACAAATTTTCAGACATTCTTTCATAATCATTCATATTATCTTCAAAGAGTAATATATATGGAAATCAACATTCGAAAATAGAGAGAAAAAATTTATAAAATGTTGCCTTCATTTCATTTTGTGATTGTAAAAAATAATTATTATAATTATAATAGTGTTGGTTATAATTAAAATTTAACATATAAATACTATTCATAAAATTATTTTTAATGTAAAGAACAAATGTTTACAATTATTCCACTCTATCTAACATTTTTCGACATTCTTTCAAAATAAAAACTGTCTGCGCATTCATAGGAAAGAATAAATCCAAGAGCCGAATTCGCACCCTTCATAAAATCTTCTGAAAGTTTAAAGAGGATATATTTCACTTTGAAATCTCTTTTCGTTGTCTTTTAGTTGTTTAAAAAGTGCTATACGATTGATATTGATTGCTACTTTGAAAATTAGGAAATTTCAGGGTTTCGATGGATTTACAAAATGGTATTTGATACATTTGTCTGAACGGTGGCTCTATTGTTGGAAACATTTCAGATATTCATTCGTTGTGACGACTGACAACTCCTCCCGCGTTTTGTTTGTTGACCGCTTCTACGTCATCAAAAAAAAAAAAATCGGTGTCCTTTTAACTTCTCTTTATGCACAGAAACAAGAAGATATCGTATTGAGCCAGGTCAGGTGAATAAGGTTTGTGAGGCAAGGGACTCATGCCTTTTTCAGTCAAAAACTAGTTGGTGCTCTGAAATGGCACTTTCTGTTGGAAAGCCAGAAACGAGGCTGCGACCCTTCTCATCCCCAAATCTCCAAATCTTCTATAAAATTCGTTGACCGGAGTTCTAAAACAATGCAATTAATTGCGGCATTTATTCAATGGCCTGTCGTTGGACACACGAATTTTCTCGACAATTGACGCACATCCAGAATAAGGTTTGTCATCAATCGACATATAATCATTTTTGAAACAAGAAAACCTCTCGTATACTTGAGTTTTTCCCAAATAGTCATCTTTGTAAGCTGTTTTCAACAACACAAAGGCTTATGTTATTTATTCCAGAGCAGGAAGCAAAATTTCACAATTGTGCATTGACGCCATTTCAAAGAAACGAGGAGGGGCAAAAAAATTCATCACGGACTAACAAAACCTTCCCGGTCAAAGATACAGGTAGTACTGAACTTCCAAAGAAAGTCTTAACATTGATTTAGAGTGAAAATTGAGTACCATGCAAATTTCGAGGATGGAAGCTTTATTTTTGTATGCCCTTTCGTATTATTAACTAGTACAGTTATTAATACACTAACTAATAATCTAGTTATTAATAAGTTAACATAAATTACTGTTAAGTAATCAACTCATAAATTTAACATATAACTTTCAAAATTAAAGTAAGCATGCAATAAAATAATTCCATAACTTTAATTCCTTATTTGACAAATGAAAAAAAAAAAGAATATTAAGAATAAAATACTTTTTTAAATTTAAATTTGCTTTTAATTATTTGTCAGTAAGAGAAATGCTCTCGAACGTGAAACAGAAAATTCTTTCATTCAGTCTTTTAAAAAGCTCTTTACAAAATAGAGGAATAGGTTACGTTTTTTGTTTCAGTTTTCACAATCAAAAAAGGATAATTTTTTTTTGTTTAAATAATCATCGTCGAAAAACTTTCCAGATTTTACGTATTGCTCTTTTTTTTCGCGAAAAATTATTAAAATTTTTCATAAAGTAGCAGAATTATAATTTTCATTTTTTTAAAAAATTGCATCTTGGTAAAGTTGGAAATAATGATTTAATAGCATTTATTGTAACAAAATTAATAAAACTACTGCTTTAATATTTCGAAATTGAAAAAAAAATTCTAATGAAAATTAAATGTCGAAAGCAAAGTATGAATCGACCGTATCGATAACAACATATTATGTTTCTGGTTCGGATTATCCCACAAAAATTGGAAAAAAAGTTTAAAGTTCGAGTCACAAAAGAATAAATTCTATTGTGTCTCTGTGTAAACATTTTTATTTGAAAAATGATAAAAGCGTTTTTTTCTCCCTGCAGCCGATATTGCCAAGTTAGCAGTTCATTTTCCAAAGAATATCAAGAAATCCTATGGCTCATTGATACTGACACTTATTGGCGGCAATGGCGAAAAGGAAAATATAACACTCTCTCAGTAAGTTAAGGATTCTGCGAAGGTTAAATTTGCGAATAGTTTGAGCGTATCTTTATAATTTTTCCTTCTTTCACCTCGTGACGTCAAAGGAAATGGCGCTGCGATACAGTAGGCAAACTAGTTAATTTATAGAACGAAGTATGATTTATTTCTATTTCGATGACCAGTGTGTGTTCGTTAGCTATTGATAAAATATTTGCTGGATCAAGCCATTTGAATTTAGCTCACTGAATAAATAAGAGGACACCTGTAGACAGGGTAATAGTAATATATAAAATGCATAACTCTCTCTATGGCTTTAATTTATTATCGGTATAAAAATAAGGCTATTTCAATAGCAGAGTTAGAAACAGAAAAAAACTATTTCAAAATCTTGTATTAAAAAGTCAAGTATCATATAATGAACAATACGGTATATAAATTGAAAAAAAATTTTTAAATGAAATTTCAAATATTTTTATCTCACAAGTATTAAATTTAAATTATTTAAGCATTGTGGGGGGGAAGTTTAATTAATTTTTACGAAATCATAATATAAAGGATATCTTTTTATTGAAATGAAGAGAAGACAAATAGGCAAAAGAAATTCTGACACAAATGAATAACAGACTATTCTTGATCATTTGCTACTCTTAACAATGGATTATGATAGTTTAAATAAATACTATAATTTTTAGAATTAATTTTCTAGTTGGAAAATATTGAACGCTATATATGTTTTCACCAGTGTATATATTTAAAATTTATTTCTTTTCTATTTAGACGCTATATTTTTCTGCTAATAATGGCCAATAGGAAGAATTCACAATATTTTTGAATATAATTGACTATACATGTTATAGTCTATTAATATATCTCACAATGGGGCTCTCCGTAATTGGTTTTATATTTCGTTAAGACAAGTGAATTATTATTCATAGAAATCGTAACTCAATGATGTCAACGATTTTTAAAAATAAGGCTCTGTCGAAACCGTTGTAACGTGTGTATATTAAAGTAAACACGAATGAATGAAAGAAAGTATAAAAGTAATCAATATAAAAATCGACATTCCCTTTTGATCTCTCAGATATCCCTTTCTCTATTTTGTGTAATAAAAACATAGCTACATTCTTTAGCCACATACAATATATATTTCCTACATTGTGATATACGACAAACATTTGTTACTGTATTTAAGTTATTTTCATATTGTAGTTAGAACCCTTGTCTTTTTTAAAATTAAATAGCATATTTTCTCCAGAACGTTAGCTATAACTTCCTGAAATAAACGAGAACGAAAAAAAAATTGTTTTATTTTTGAGATTTGATATTTTTTAAGCACTATATAATTTTACTACTAATATAATACCATGTTAAAATTTTTCATTAAATAACACTCAAAATAACTTCCTTGCATTACATAGTACCCTTTCGTGGTGATTTTTTATTAATAACCCCAATAAAATGTATTCTCAGTCAGCATTTCCAAAAAAAAAAAGGCTTTGATATTTTCTGTCAGTAATGTTAATTAGATTTAATTACGTGTAAAAAATATGGACTGACGTACAACAGAAAAGCTAATGGATATTAAGATAACAAATGTCAGATAACAATTCAAAAATAGATTATATGTATAACATATATATGCATAATATCTTTTGGTCTTACAAATAAATATCGCTGCTTTAAAATCATTCTATATTTGCAGTGTTTCGAACTTCGTAAAACTAGATCCTTTCTCGTCATATTTCAAGTAAGAACTGGTTAAAAACCCGATCTCAGCCAGTTTAATGCCCTTTTTGTCAACTGTCAATTGATTAAATCAACCGTTAATTGGTAGTAATTAACAATGTACAATTATGAAAATATGATCTAGTAAACACTGAAAAGCTGGGGTATGTCAACTGTGATGATAGTTGAAGGTCAGACGTTCATAATCGCACTTACGTCAAAAAATACTAGAATTCCCTGCTATTTTTGAAATTATATTTTCATTTGGCATGTGATTGCGCTAATTTTTAACATTTAGTATAAGAAGTAATTCTGAATTTTAAAAACGCTGAAATTTTTAAAAAATGAAGTATTTGAACTTAAACAGTTAAATACAATCAATCGTCAAAGCAAAAAAGATTCTTTTTAAAATAATTTTCGTTACTTTATTGAAGTGAGATAAAGGTGACACCATTCTTTATAATGAAAGAGAAACAAATTATGATATAATTTAATTTATTAACTTAATTAATGTTGCCTATCAATACCTAAAATGAACTTTCCATTACAGGTGCTATCCCTTTATGGTTCCATTTAAGAATAAGACTCAATTCCAAATTTCGTAAAATTTTGCCCAAAATATTCAGAATTTTATAAAAAGATATCCCATTATGTAAAAATACTGTTTTACATATTCAATATGTAAAATTTTCCACCATTAACTTTTAGAAAAATGTTACATTAATCAATCGAAAATAATTTTCCAGTTCTAAAAATGTGGAAAAAACTTAATCAAAAATAAATATTAGCAGAAGACGAATAATTATATAATTACATATATATATATACTGAAAATTTATGAAAGAATAATTTAAAATATTTAAAAAGACAAAAATCCAGAAAGAAATGTAACAATGAAAGAAAAATAAATGAAAATATGGAACCCAGCAAGTCAAAAAGCAATATCGGGCTGAGGACCGATTAAGCGGGGTTAAACTAGTTTAATGGTATCAACCTTCCCCCTTTGCGACTTGGTAGGCTGAATTAGGAAATCCAAATTGCAAAAGAGTTCAATGATTAAAAAATGCAAAAAAAATTTTCAACGATAAAATTTACAAAAATAAAATCTATAATTCTAAAAATTATCAACAAATCAAAATATAAAAAAAAATTACTTACAAAATTCAAAGAAATGAAGATTCATATATGTGAGTAGTAAGACGGAATTTTCTTTAAGCTTCAAGATGCATATCACATACTCAAAATGAAAAAAATATAACACATCATCACCATATAAATTGAAAAAAGATTTAAATCATTGTTTGATTGGTAATAAAATGTAAAAGGATGCAAACAATTGGTTGGTAATAAGTTGTATGGTAGAGGAGTATATATATATATATATATATATGAGCGTGTGTGTGTAATGAATAACATTTTTTAAGCAATAATTATTGTCCGGTTTAAAGATGTTTTCACTCGTTCGACACAAAGAAGACTCTTGGAAAATCTTGAAATTATTCCTTTATTAATTCAATACGACAGAGAGACAATTATATGGTTTTTGTGGTTGGCGTAGCGCAATCTACGTCCATTCGATTCCGTGAATTACATGATGAAAATTTGAGGAAGCTAGATGCGTAGTTTCTCTTCGTGGCTGACGTGAAAGGGGAGGAAATTTCCGTGCTTGGAATTTGTATACAAGGTTTTCTTCAAGTCACGTGGTATTGGATGGAGGAATCTTTAAGTATTTTGGCTGCAAACAGAAAGTCTAGCAGGGAATATCCCTGCTTTGAAGCGAGTGAAATGGATAACTGAGCAGATCTCAAGAGCTCGTGATTACATAAATTAAAAGTTAAATTGGAGTGGTATCAGGGAATAAAGATGAACACTTTACTGTGATAGTTAAAGTATAGGAAAGTCTTAGGAAGTTGAATTGAATTTAAGTGAAATCATGACATACACACAGAAGATATATATATATATATATATATATATATATATATATATGATGAGTCGTTTAAGAGAAAATCCCAAACTTGATGTAATTATCTACAATCACTCGAGAAATAAGAAATAAATATTGAAATAAATGCATTTTAAAACGCTTGACCCTGTTTTAAAATTAGAAAGATCATATAGTTTATTGTGTACCTCTAATGTGATGTTAATTAATCAAATTAAAATTAAATCAATCCTATTGCTTAGAAAATATTCAGCGAATGTTGTACATTTATTCTATGTAGAAAAAAAAGTCTCTCATTGATGTAAATATTTTCGATAAATTCTTCAAAAGGAAGTAAGCCATCAGCTAAAGATATATATATATATATATATATATATATATATATATATATATATATAAAGTTTGTAACATGGGTTATTCGCGAATTTTCCCTTCGATCAATATCTGGGGCTTTTTTCTCATTTTATATTTAAGTTTTCCAGATTTCTTTCCAATCAAATGAAACATGATGAGGGAAATTCAGTAAACTTTAAAAGTGAAGTGAATTGAGATAATCAAGCAATGTAAAAACGACGAATTGGATAATTAGGTTATGGTAATAAGAAAGGTTTTAGTGTGATGTTCGAAGAAGTCTTCAAATATGTATAGCAGATTTCGTAAAATTATGATTCAGCCCTTTCGAAGAAATTGAAGGAGGTACTAGCATCGTATTCCGGCAAGTATATTTTTTGATAGATTATAGAAGTTGTTAATACATGCGATAGAGATTTTACTGTGGAAAGCAGATTGCGCTTATCGTAGGTATATCGTGAGAATATTAAAGTAGTGAATCAAGTTCTTGTATATTACGTAGTCTAGGTTTTTTTTTTATGCTATTAAAATCTTGTTCTCCATTTCAGGAAGGACGAAAAGTTATCTCCAGGTGGAGAAAGAATTTTAGCTATTCCCGTCAATGATGTGATGAAGTCCCTGAAAACGATCGAAGCCCTTTATCTGAAATATAATGGTTGGTTCACGAAAGGAGCCGAGACATTCGGTCTACATTCCGTCACAATCCAGAACAGCAACGGAGAATACATGTGAGTTGTTTGAGAAAATTTTAATCCGTGTTTAGAAATAGCGTCTTTACCCAGATATTATTATTTTTCTCACATTTTCCTTGCATTGTACACTAGTATTAATTTGGTTTAATACGTATTAATTATAACTAATTATAACACATAATTTGGCCATCGATTGTTCAAATACATCGTACGAGGTTCATTCAATACATCAAACAGAAATCATTTTTAGTGAAGGAAAAGCTTAATGCAAGCTATTGAAACTTGCGTTGGTTGCGTTGATTGTTGCGTGGACAATGCGAGTTTTTTCGCATGGGTGGAAAAGTTTAAAAGTTGTCGCAAAAGCGTAGCCGAAGTGCCGAGTGCCCATTTTCTGCGAATATTTGAAGAGGCAACACATTATCAACAACCTATCACGGAGCTAGGTCATCTGAACAAAAATTTAAACCTTTTCTGCACATAAAAATACCACAGAACATTCCGACATGAGTGGCTCAAATGGTAATATCCCATTACTAAGGTAATATCTCAGCACATTTGACTCAGCTATCACCACATTTTTTTTTCTTCATTCTTCAGAACAATAACAAATGTTTTTTTTTAAAATGTTTTTAAAATAACTGATGTTTATGAAAAACAACAAATTTTTTGTTTGTCAGAATGAACTTTTTGCAGAAGCTCCTGCAAACGAGGCGGTTTAATTGCCCATTAGGTAACACTTTGTTTCAAAGTAAACCTATGTGGGGTTGCGAGTTCGATAACAATGATAGATGAAACCTACTGGTTCCAGAAACGTCTCGCAAGTTTGTTTTCTCACTGATACAAATAGTGTACATTGGATAATCATTTCCGTTTCTATTGAAAGCTAGTGATGTATATACCTAACTAGAAAACCTACTGAAGATCACGGGGAGGGAATGGAAATCGCGAATCATGTGAAATTACAGCAGCCAGTCTGTCTGCAACAAGCATAATACATTTGACCTATAAGCGTCTAGTTCCTGACAGATCGACTGCTCGGTGTCTAGCGATCGCTAGTAATTTAGCACTAGCATTGTATTGTAACTACAGGACAATTTTTTAAAGTTTGTTTCGTACAAATACATTTAATTCAATAAAATATTATTTCCCTCAATTTATTGCAGAATATTCTTGATTTCTTTAATGGGCATCCCAAGAATTAAGAGCTTCTTGCGATGTGAAAGAAGGTTTAATATGATAATTTGAATTGCCATTAAAAGAACCACCATTAAAAAGAAGATGATAAATCGAAAGCATCATTCACGCACGCACACAATGAGGCCGCTAGATTAAAATGAGTTTCCAAACCGGCCCGCAAAGTGTTCCGGTTTGGACAGACCTGCTCTACCTCATATGGCACAATTGACGCTGGAAACTGTTTGCAAAGTGTTTAGAGAACTTCTACCTCTCCTTGCTCCTTTGGATTTTTATCTGTTTAGCCGATGAAAGAAGCTGTGCGACAATGAAAGGGTGAATAACGAACTAGTTTCGAGATCAATGTAAATATCTCTTTTCTGAGGGATAAGAAGAATACGAAAAAAATGGAACAAGTGCTGAAAAAATGGTGAGGATTATGTGGAAAATTTCATAGAAAAAATTCATTCATTTAATGGACCATTTTTGCTTTAAAGTTGTTTTTTTTTAAATATTGAATGATCCTTGTAGAAGAAAAACAAATTCAATTACTAATATTCTTTTGCAAGCAACAGCAGTGTGAAATTTTTTTTTATTCTAGAGACTTATGAGGTCGAAATATAAGTAGTGCACAGATGGGATCAAGCTGTCTTGGGCGATATTAAACAAAATGCAGCCATTAACCCTATATCTGTAATAAATAGTGAAACTGAAATGTCTTTTTGAAATGAGATGGGACTTGATTTGTGTGTATTATGCCATGAAATGTCTAGAATGGAGCAGCTGTTAGATTTTTTTTTTTTTTAGAAAGCGATTAATGTAATAGTGGCATTAGAAGATAATTTTTGATTTGGACATCTGTGGGAAATGTTGCAAAAGAGTTGAATATACTGGTTTAATATTTGAATATTGAGCGGCAACTATCGAGCACAAATAAGTTTATTCAGCTTCTTGTTGTCTGCTACGGAATGTTCAACGTTGGCTAAACGATTTCTCAATATGTGAAATAACTTTTATTCCTTGAAAAATAAACTTAATAACATTATTTATAAAAAGCTAGTTTTCTTTCAAACTTCACTCTTTGCGTAACATACTTTTTTATACCTTAAATTTTAAGGGCAAAAGGGAACGGTGAGTCAAATAGAATTTATTCAATAATTAGTTTTATTATTTGACATTTATTAAATTTATCATCTAAAAAATAAATACGTGTAAAATTTCTTAGCTCAATTAAGCATTATGTTAATCAATAAAGCGACCTGTAATTAAAATTAAACCAAACGATAAATTATTAAATTGAATATTATATCAGCTACAAGTAATTAAAATTAAAGCTAACGACAAAAAAAAAATAATAAACGATGGATTTGGCAACTTGGTAAGAAACTTTGCGTAAAATTTAATTCTTTAAATAATTAGTTTTTTTAATCGATTGATTTTTTATTAACTATAATTAAATTATCATATTGTCATCCAAGAAAATTTCATACACGATTCCTTTGAGCGCTTTAAAATGTGAGAAAAAAGCTTTTAAAGTTTTGAACCTGACAAAGTTACAGAGTGAGTTAAAGAAAACCCATTAAAAAAGATACCATGAAAAAACATGTACACAGAATTCGATCCGTTAATGGACTCTTTTTCATGTACTATAATAAAGAAAAGATGAGATTACCATCTTGTTATACTTTTCGTCATTTCACAAATTTAATTTCATACAAAGATTTCCATTAGGAATCCAAGTTTTTAAGAAAATTTGGTACTTTTTCATTTCTCTGGCTCAAATCTTGCCTAGCAGATTTTATTGGCGGTAACTCACAATATACACATATTCGGTTTGGCGTCGATTGTATTATTTTTGGCGACTTTATTACCTGCGCCGGCAAAATGGAAAAGTAACGAATTTTTTTTAATATTTTCTTCCTCATATATATTCAGATGAATGCTAATGAGTTAAAAAGAAAATATGTGCGTCAAATGTTTTGAAAACAATAAAACAAAAATGGAGATTCCCCAATTATTTTAAAAACATATGTAAATTTAATTTATTTTTCAACATATTTTGGCTTTCTGTTTACTTTTGAATTAAGTTATGATTAATCGAAGGATAAAAACGTGCACAATTTTTATGTACTGTCTGTCTATCTCAAGATTAGCTCTCGCCATTGTCAATGTCAACTTCTGATGAACTTCCCGAATCATTCGAATAAAAAAACTGGACATCATAAAAAAAAAAACTACATATGAACATAATAGTACGATGGCGGTTCAGAAAATACCAATTTTTGGAGTTGTATGAATTGATATATAATGTTGGCGGGAGCTAACTTTGTGATAGATAGACAGTATAGTTTGTTTCAAATCACCTAGAATTAAAGAAATCTTACTTGTAAAGTTAAAACATTTATATATATATATATATATATATATATATATAATTCTGAAGCTCTCTCTTTCTCTCAATTAAACAGAAAATTGTCGCACAAATTTATAAAGTTGGTCTTTGCGCAAGAGTATATTCTACTTTAAAAGCCAGTTCATTCGAACAATTACATTTCATGAACTAAAGCATTGGCATTATTATGTCTTCACTACATTAGTTATATTTTTTCTTCAAAAAAAATTAGCAAAGTTATTAAAATTTAAATACCTAATGACTTTGAAAAGAAATTGTTACTTATGTTACCATTTCCATAGACATCATCAACATCTAAGAGAAGGAAAAAAAAAAAAAAATAAGATCAAAATCAAGCAAATCTAAAAATGGCTTTAAAGGATACTAGATAAAAAACATGCTTTACATGTTTCATTATCAGAATCTAGAGTAATGTTTTACCCCGGAATGCAAATGTTAGGATTTATTCAGAAATAATCTGATAAACAGAAAGTAAAAAATATACAAAGTCTCGGACGGAATTTAGTGTAAAGGTCAAAAAGTTTTTGGAGAGAGAAGAGGTAGTATCTAATCATAAATTATTTGATTTCAGTAATGTATACGTTTGAGAATATAAATAACATATAGCACGTAAAGAAAATTATTTGTGATATTTGTGGAGAATTAGTAGTTTATAAAATTTTTCAAAAAATAAGTGAGACATCTTCAGAATGAAACTATGCAACTATTAATAGCTAAAGTTGTAATATTTTTGAATTATTTTCATTCTCTAAAACTGAATGTACGTATTCATTTACTAACCTAAGTCAAAATCGACTTTAAGCTCTATTTGAATCCTCCAAATTTGGTAATCTTAGGATTATTTATGTAAATGCTTTACAAAATTTTCAATCTTTGAAAAAAAAAAATCGGAACTATTATAGTAAAACTTTTTAAATGGATAATTCATGTATTTATGTTCCATAAAGCACGTATGTAGAACTCTTTTCGACAAACAGCGCTCTATGGAATAAAAATAGTTTAAATAGCCTTGTTTCAGTCTCCAGACAGTTTAATACAAAACAGTTTAAATAGCCTTGTTTTTTCCAGAATTAATTACTTCAGAAAAATACCGAGACATCGAATTCGACATATAAAACAAAACTAGCATGAAAAATGTTTCGCGTCTTAAAACTCCCGTCTACCCAACATTTTGATTTCGTGGACTTAATGTTAATCTAATGGAATTTCGACTTGAATTCTCCCATCTTTACTATTTGATTTATTTGAATGCAATAAAGTGCATCTGAAAGAGCAAAAAATAATGAAGGCTTCTGTAGAATTACTTTTTCTCTCCGATTTTTAAAAGTATTTAAAAATATTCTTTAAAGATCTGAAAACTCAAAAACGAATCATTGAAATAAGAACAAAAATATTTTTAAGAATCGGAGGGAAAAAGTAATCCCACAGAAGCTCTCATTATTTTTTGCTCTTTCAAATGCACTTTACTGCATTCAAATAGATCAAATAGTAAAGATGGGAGAATTCAAGTCGAAATTCCATTGGATTAACATTAAGTCCACGAAATCAAAATGGCGGGTAGACGGGAGCCTTAATGGTAATATTTTGAATAGAAAAAGGACACAATTATAAATAATAGCCCTTGATAAACCTGCCTTATACAAAAGTATTTACTAGCAATTTTACAGAAAGAATTTATATGAACTGATTTTGCAAATAATTTAATTTATTCATTCCAATAGTTATTCTTCTACTTTATAACTACAGAAACACAGTCTTCAAGATTAAAAGGGATTGTATGGTTGCCATATTTTTCTGTGTCAGTTGATCTCTCGATGAAATATATTCCACATTAAATGAATTATTCAAGGGTCGCTCAGTAAATCCTTTCATAATCCAAGAGATGGCGCTTGTAGCATCGAAAATAAGTAATTTTAGTAAGCATCGTGACTCACTGGACAGTTTTATAAGTTTACGTTGCTCGCATTCGTGATCATGATGCCTTTCGCACCTCAAAAATTCATCCTCGCCTTCTTTGGAGCAGATTCACCGAAGCAACCCATTGTTTGTATTTTCGCTTGGTTTCCGGTGTATAACGATGAATCCATTTATCATCGACCATGACAACTCAACTCAAAATGATGTCGGCAACTGACAGCAATCAAATTTTGATTTGGCAGCTAATGACTATCAAATCAAAACTAACTTCTCAATCAATGTCAAATTTGTTTCGGATCCGCCTAACAGATGGCAGCACTCAATGGTCACAAAAATTTACCTTAAATGATGTCATCTGTCTTTAAATACAAGTACTTTCTGAACCACCTTCTTAATTACACCCACGATCTCCAAATGAGAATCCAATACCTTGCTGTTGATTTTAAAGAGTTTTTTTTTTTTTTAATACAATGACTGTTCTCACGATTTCAGTTTCGAAACTAATCTACATATATGGATATAAATACCGTAATAATTCACTTGCTAATAATGGTTTTTTTTTTTTTTTTTTCTTTTCTTTTCTCAGTTTCAAGAGCTGTGGCACAGACGTGACACTCAAAGACAACCAATACCAGACTCTGATTGAAACGAATACTGCTTGTTAATTTTTCAGTTAAATAAGGAGCAGAAAAATCACCCGTATCTGCAATAACCCGATGCAGCATGTCTGTATGTACATATATTCAAGAGACATGTTTTACAGTTCCTCAATAAAATTATATAAATAATAAACAATTCATGTGATTTTCTTATGTTAGTAATTTCAATTACACGTCTTTCATAAAAATAAAATTAAATACAACGAACAATCTCCTAATGAATGTCAACGGAGCCGGACACTGACGAGATATCGAAATGAAGGGGCTTAGCTGAATTAATTGAAATATAATAAACATAATTTTATAGAGGGTTAGAAACATTTAATTCGTTGATTCATCTTTATGTAACTTTTTTAAGAATTTGATTTCTGGTCAACCGCTATTATATAGTATTATTCATTTGGCAGGCGAAATTGTTTTCACACATTAAGAGAGGTTAGCTATAGATAAATTCATACAAACACAGTTTATTTAAAACAAACATATAGTATGACGAATTGATTCATTGATTGATGGTTTATTAATCTCACGCTTAGAAGCAACAGGATGGCCTTGGTCAAGTGACAACGTCGGCACTTGATTTGGCACATCCATCTCCTAACTTCCACATCTTATCAACGTGAGGATTTGGAGCCTTGATATTTTAAGTTGTACGTACGGATGGAGTATTCTCATTTTTCTTTTCACTAACCTTGAAGAGTTTTTTGTAATTTGAATTGCATAAAATTCCGACTCCTTTCCAAGCAAATGAAACGTAATATGGACGAATTAGGTAAAGGTAAAAGTGTAATGAACAGAATTAAGGATAGTGATATGTAAACGAAATAGAATTGAAAGAAAAATTGGGATAGACAATAATGATATGCCGGTGGATTCTTATATGTTAGAGTGGGAGTGAATGGCAGCAACCGATATCCTAAGATTAGAAGAAATTAGAAGTGATTCATGATCACAGCAAGTTGTAAAGAGCAAAGAACATTTAATATTTAAGAAATAGCTCAATCAGCACTAGTCTGTTGGTAAACAAAGAATTTTAATACTTATTGTTAAACTTGGATTCCCACAGGCGCATTAAGACACAGTAAATATACAGAGATGGCGTTCATTAAAATATTATTAATGAAAGTGGTATAGTTTTTTTTCAGAGTCCTCTTTTTTAAATTCCCACTATTAATTCACACTCTCCCTATATATATCTTGTTCAAATTTTCAAACGATAATAAAATACTTTTTTATTCATCCACTCAAGTTCAAACACATTTTTTTTTAAACTTGTAGTGGCTGACACTTGATGTTAATACAGTTTTCTCAAATATTAATTCATTTAATTAAATTTAATTGGTGAAAATGTAGTTTAGCCCAACCTCTTGGAGCGATTTCAAAAATTGCCTAAGTTGGCGATTTTTTTTTTTTTTTTTTGACTGAACGTTAAGCCTGCGATGCGGGCAAGGGTAGCCACATTTGGCAAAATACCGCCAAATAATTCTTGTCTCCAAGGGTGGTTGGGCTAAACTGCATTTTAACCATTTAATTTACCGGATGAATTAAGAAACAAGCCAATGCTTCTACTATGTCATTTGTTTTGCAATAGCAAAGGTGACAGAGGGTCGGCGTAGAATCTACATACCTTCGGATCGAAGCATAAAATTTTTTACTTGATTTTCAAATAATTAATTTTAGTTTTATATGGGAGAAAAAAAAATTCCTCTTATATAAGATATTTAGCAGGATATAAATTTAGGAATGAAATAGCGTCAGTGACGAAGCGTGTTAATGGCTGGAAAAAAATTTCTTTTCCCATTTAATATTGTGATTCTGTGATATGTATATACATATTTATATTAACTGTAATTATTTAATAAAAAGTAACTAAAATAAAAATTTTTGTTGTTGACCTAAGTAGAAATTGACTTAATTTTTTTTATATTACTTGTTAAATCGTGAAGTTATTCTCTCATCAGTGACTATTAGATTTAACAGCAATGTCTACCGAAATGAATTACTGGGAGACGTTACAATGTGCAACAGTCCCACTACGCGATGGATCTTTCAAGGCTTCAGCACCCCCAATTCAACGGAAACAATGCAGGCTGCTAACTTGTGATCATGAGCACTTGACTACCACGGGCACCATATAGAAAAGAAATGTAAAAATAACATTACTATAAGTTTACATATATTTTTTTATCATATTGAGTGGCCAAGGTAGCCTATTGGTCATGGTCTTGGACTCGTGGTTGGTGTTATTTTCTTCGAGTAGTGGGTTCTAGTCCTGATATCTCTAAAGACCATCGTGTCAGGAATGAAGAACGTTAAATCTGGTCTTGGTCCCACGTCCTCCCGTTGAAGTGGTGTATGTTTGAGAAAGAAGTGATAGCTCAGGTATTGTTTTTATTACCTGACCGAGGTTCAAAATGACGAGGTCCGTCGCCAGTTGCTCTCGTGTTGCTTCTTGGTGTGCAACTTTAATAAACATTCCCTCTCTCATCACATTGAGTTTGTGACGCCCCCGCCTCTTTACTTAGGGTCTGATCCATCGAGATTCACTAAATAATCAATCAATAAAACAGTTAGCAGGGGGAAATTTGAGACGGCGAACTATTCCTATTCGCTTCTTGTGCCATAGCTAAACTCAAAGTACCAGCACTAAAAGTCAATAAAATGTTCAAGAAGATGTTACACAAGTTTCAACAATATGTTTATTGGCAAATTATTAGTATAACTACAAATATAAACGGCTCTCCCCAATTAGCGCCCTAAATATATTAATTTGATCTACCAATAACAAACTAACAATCTTACCACTAGTTTAAAGTTGAAGCTGTCTTGACTTCTAACTTTCACTAAGCTACTGATAACTTGCAACAATTCTCGACACCGTCTTTGACTCTGGATTTGCTATAACTACTCGACCTCTTTCGTGTGTCTCAAGTTTGATTTATATAATTCCTATCTCTCTCGTTTCACTTTGCTTCTACCTGCTTGTAATTTGAATATTCACGTTTCATTTTTGGTTGGGCAAAGGTTGTTTTGCAAAAGCAATCAATCTTAATTAAAAGTCCCCAAGGTTAGTCAAGACAAAACCGCGAATAGCCCAACGTCACAAATTAACTGGATTTTATTTATATAAGGCTTTTAATGATCCAATAAATCAACTAATATTATAAATGTGGAACGATAAATAACTCGTGATGGAAACCAAAGATTGATAAGTGAAAAGTCTATATCAATAACAGTAAATCTAAATCCGTGTCAGAACAATTCTTGTATAATGGGTTCGATTCAGATATCAATTTTCAGACGATTTCTTAACCTTCCTGCACCAATGCTACGTCATTATAATCTCGCTAACATTCCATCTCCTCACAGCTTTTTTTAACACTTCCAATCTTTCTATCTTATCATCCACTCCTATTCACCATGCTAATGTAATTGATATATATCCTCTACTTTGGTTGGTTGGTTTGTTTAGGTTACATAAAATGATATGATACCTAGAGAGTACTATTTTTACACTAGTTTATTACAATTAATTTAAAATTCTAAGTTGAAGTTTACAAAGTTAAATGCTTGTCGCATTTACATTTGCTATGGAAATGTAACATTTTGAGTGAACGTTGCACGCTAAAAAGTATAGTAGTGTTCTCAGACATGATGCTCTAGTTGAATGTTTTATAGAACTCTAATGTCCCTTCCCTTCGGAAATTTTGGGTAGAATGAATTGACCACGCCTCTTTCAAAACCTTTGTTTTGCCAATTATACCATAATCCTTTGTTTTGGAAGGATAACTGAAAGTAATAAACTAGCAATTGGCCCTTCACATTTCAATTGGAGAAGGAATTGACACCTTTAAAACTGTCATCTGATGCAGGGGTGTTCTTTGTTCCCAGGAAAATTGGACTTTAAAAGGTCAATGTTTATGAGAAACATCAATGTTGCTTGCCCTTTCTCACGAGTTAAGCTGTCTTTAATGAGTACCTTGTCCGGATGTATAGAGGCCACTAACGGGCTGGCTAGTGTGGTTGTCGCAACTTCATAAAGTAGCTTAAAAGGCTAGTTGAAGGGAGAAACAAATGAAAACATATTACAAGTTCTCAAATTTTTAAAAATACTATTTTTGTTTGAACTAGTAAAGTTAAATAGTGTTACATTCTACAAGTTTGAAATTATACGCCGAATTATAATGCAAGAATAATACAAACTATTTATTGATTAAAATTGAATTAAAATACAGATATACGAACTTTGAATAATTTACGAACAATGAATGACTTACAAAATTAGCTTAAAATTAGTTTTTTCATATGTTTTCATAAAATATCATAAATTTCTAAATTTCGTTAAAACAAGGAAGAAGGAAAAATATTATTTAAATAGCCAGAATAAAAAATAGAAATATATATCAAATAATAATTAGTTTATATCACAAATAGTTACTTGAATATATCAAATAATTGTTAGAATAAAAAAATAGTTTTTCGAATAATTACTGTTAATTTAAATGATTTAAATTTTTTCTACTATCTGGTAATTAGAAAAGTATTTCTCTATAGCAGCCTCTCTTCATTCTCAAAACTTTATTTTGAGTGATGGGGTGGATATTCTTTTGGAATACAGCACAGCGTCCTTGTGTTGAATGCACAAACTAATGTGCATTTGATTGCCTCAAAGATTCAGAGCGATATACGCTTGGTTCAGGAACAGAATGCATTATTGGCTTTATGCGAAGCAAACACAGAATTACTTTTCATCAGAAACTGAGGTGTGAGAGTTCTGCTGCTGCAGTTTTGTACACATATAAATGTAAAATAAATCCAGCTGCAACAGCCCATTTTTATTGCAGGGTTAAATAGATTCCAGTACCACTTTTTTGCTTTTAAACATTGGTTGATAAACTCCCTCTAACAAATCGAGTATTTCGTGTTTGACAAAAATCTCTTGGTTTTACTGACCGGTTCATGTGTCAAATAATTCGATGCTATAGTTACTATACCACTATCTTCCCACAGACAAACGTAATCTTGATCATCATGGGATTCAAAACTTCCTCTTTGCCGTTTTTAGGCTTCCTTTGGTGATTTGAGAGGGCATTTTCTAGTACGAAATTCCCGAATCATTGCAGTAGCTTTAAAATAATTTTCAGACAATTTAGTCAATAGTTAATGTGATGAGAAAAGTTTTGAAGGAAAGTTTCATATTTTTCTGAATTTTCAACATTATATACAAGCTTCCAAACAACTCGAGATCCAAGAGGGAAACTTTTCCCTTTCTAGATTCTCACAGGATATGGATAGTCACTGCCTGAACACAATATCCATATTTTGAATTCAGATCGTATTTGTTAAACTCGGATAAACATATTAGCAGAATGAGGACCATAATAGGTACCATTGATTCATCTATACTCAATTAACAATTAAAGGTACCAAACTGCTTGAATTTTTTTCTAATTCTGTATAAAATGAAGCAACTTTTTCCATTTTGTCTCCTAATGCCAAAGTATTATTATCTATATCATGAAAATATCTTTTTAGTTTTCTAAATCTATTTCTAGCCATTATTGTAGATACAATTCGGACCCACAGAACTTCTTGTGTGTTCTTGTATAAATTTTATCAAGGTATTTGATGGTATCCACTAAACAAAAATAATCCAAAAGTTTGGCCTATATCAGCTGCCATATACACTAAATGCAATTGATATTAAACTGGTATGAAAAATTTCAATTGGAGATAAGGTAATTAATTCTGGAAACATTTCACAAATATTCTTAATGTTGTCACTTTTTAGAATTTTTTTTAAGCAAATACTTTTTCCCATCGATGTTGAATACTTTTCTCGTTGGAGTTTCGTTCCCGCTTCACACTCGGACTTGAAAGGATCAATCCCGCTTACATATGTTTCGTTTATTGCCTATTTTTCTAAGTATTTCAATTCGACCAAAGCAACTGCTGGCAGAAAGGCTAAAAATGTCCTTACTTATGTCTTTCTTGTACGTTAAACATCCTCTTTCTTCTGGAGGCAGTTGACTAATATCAGTACTTCCCCGACTTCAGAATTACCTGATAATTTGTAAAAGTAATCAAGTGTCTCCACAACAGTCTGATGAAGGAGACATCTAATCGGTACAGCGTATTCCCACTAACTGAGGAAACATAAAAGAAAAAAAAAAAATTCATCACCTGGTTTCCAAAAAAAAAAAAAAAAAAAAAAAAATGAGGGTCTAATTCAATCATAAATAACATATTCAATTGATTTACAAGAAAATGTGTATTTCTACTTGAGTCATAACTATCAACAAACACTCAGATTTTCAGGGCGCAGTAATCCACTACTGATCCATTGGAGGATGTGTGTGTAAGCAGGGGGAGACAAGGACTAGGGAAATACAGGAAAATCGAAATTGAATAACACTCAAAAGCATCCTTCATCGATAAATACAAGCAATTCTCGTATTCAAAATAATTTGATCAAGGTTTATATACATCGCAGTCAAAAGATATTCATCATATTAAAAAATTTTGCCTTCAGACGCCAAAATTCCCATTTTGGACCATACTGATTTCTTACCTAATAGTAAAAAGAAAAATACTCTTTTTTTTATTATAACTTACATTCTGTCAACAAATTAATTGCATTAATTTAATTGCATTAAATTAATTATGGAAGCATTTGTTGAATTTTGCTCAACGAAAGCAAGAAAAAGGCCGAATTTATGAATTTCCTTCTCTAGACATTATTTAATTTAGCACCCTCAATGCTAAAAAGTCAAATCAGGTTTAGTTTCTATGTAATAAATTTTACGTAGCAATGTAAACAAAATTATATTTTTCATAGAATTTTAATGTTAATGTACCGAAAAGAGAACATTGGGGGTATAGAAGATATTGGAAAATTTTTAATCTGAAAACAAATATGTAGCATTCAGACCATATTCTTCAACAGTAGACAATAACAGTCTTATATGACATAAATGTAAAGGAAATAACAAACATTGATCGTCTAAAACAATAACAATGTCAACACAATAGTGCATCCTCTTCTAAAATGAATAAAGCAACAAATGACAATAATTTTTTTAAAAAAAAACCCATTCTGGAGACAAACATGTCGCGACGTGTATTTCTAAATCGATGAATGACCAACTAAAGCATGGATGATTAAGAGATGTCTATTATACTTATACAGAGAAGCGTACTTTTGTACAGAAAAAAAAAATTGTGTATCCATATTAACTTTCTCAATTTTCATCACAGCTGGACAAAATTGGAATAATTTTTAATCACTGAAAGGAACTATTAAAATTGTTCTTCTTTTCACATCACACGCACAAAAACTAAACTAACTACTACTTTACTTAACTTTTTACTGTTTCTCTATTTCTTTTTCATTTACTTAAATTTCTCCTTATTTTTCACCTTTTCATTAAACTACTTTTTTTTCCACTATACACAATAAAACTTCTTATTAATACTTTAGAACTCATAAATCATATCACTTTGTTTCTTCTTTACGGTAGCTTACTTAACTAATTACTTTCACTTAAAATTCATATGAGATCAAACACACTTTTTAATAATAATAACAACGTAATTTATTCATTCAACTCAATTCCTGTTGTGTTACCTTGGTGATCAGTACAATTTAAGGTTAATACTCCATCACCCCGCAATACATTTCATACCAGTTCCTTTCGCGTAACTTTGGTGATCAGTGCAATTTACAGTTAACACTCAATCCCCCCCATGATTCACAACTTTCTTGAGTATCAACTCGCTTACGTCCGCTCCGCTCGGAGAATTAGTCTGATCTGCCCTGAGGGGATCGTATGACATCCCATACAAAAAACGCCCTCTTCAGGTGGGCTTTAAGCATGGGAGATAACAAAACTAAAGTATAGGGGTCACGGGTTAATTAATTAACCTCTAAAAAGAATTTTCTCATATTGAACGACAATTTTGTTTTTTCGCGTACCTTATATTTCTCATCTTTAAAAAAGCCTAAATTTCAAATTTCGTGTAATTCTACCCAAGAGCTTTGAAGTTATGGGGACTAAAAAAATAGGTTCTCAAATATGAAAAGAGTGTCTTAAATATTTCAAATCAGAAATAATTATATGGAATATTTCTTTAAGCATTTGTTCCAAACGTCCGATAATTATTTTCCGACTACGAAAACATAAAAAAAAAAAAACATTAGAAAAGTAATCTATCATTAAATACTAGGAGTGTATTTAAGTAAGTACCATTTTTAAATATGGTATCTGTTGCCATTCCACGCAGGTGCTCTGAGTTACCATGTCTATTGGTTAGTCATAGACTCCAGCGCGGAAGCATTCGTCAGGGTTTACGTTTGTTTGCGGGCATTTAAAATGTTTCACACCTTTGAAAATGCCATCGATTGTTAAATACAAGCTGTGGCTCACTTTCTATATGCAAAAAGCGTAAAAGCTGTCGAAATTATCTGTAGAATAATGAAGTGCCTGGAGAAAACACTATGAGTGACGGAATGATATGAAAATGGGGGAAATGATTTAAAGTTGGTCTTATTAATGTTCATAATGAGGAACGTAGTGGGCAACCATCTGTCATTACTGAAGACTTAGTGCCGAAAGTTGATACCAAAGTTCGAGAAAACAGATGGTTTACGGTTTTGTCTTTATCTAATGAGTTTCTGAAAATGTGAAGGAATGTTCATTGTGAAATTGGGAGAGAACGCTAAATCGTCAGAAGTTATGCTCACGTTGGGAACAAAATTGCTGATTAAGGAGCACGATACTAATCAGGTAGGTAGTGCTTTGACTTTCCTTGAAAGGCACATTGATAAAGATAATGAGTTTTTGAGTCATATTGTTACTAGCAGCTAAGCAAGGAGGCTCATGTAATATCAGAATCAAAACAGCAATCCATATAATAGAGGCATTCAACATCACCCAAAAAAGTGGAATTCAAGCAAACAATTACAGCACTCAAGATTATGTGTACTGTGTTTGCGGGATAGGTAAGGGGTGTAGCTTGTGGAATTTTTGCTCATTGGTAACACAATAGATCCTGAGATATATTGTGACACCTTAACTGAACTGCATCGTACAATCCAGCACAAAACGTGTGGTAGGCTCAGTAAAGGAATTGCTTTACTGCATTATAATGCTCTTCTGCTTATAAAACCCAAGATCTCATTGCCTCATATAGCTGTGAACAACTTTTTTCCACTCAGAATTGCCCTAATCTAG
Source organism: Nephila pilipes (assembly GCA_019974015.1). Lineage (NCBI taxonomy): Eukaryota > Metazoa > Arthropoda > Arachnida > Araneae > Nephilidae > Nephila > Nephila pilipes. The sequence goes on along the minus strand of BMAW01018412.1, from coordinate 198,370 downwards.
CGCCAAATGACTGCCACTTGCTCCTTCACTTGACAAAGCATTTCTGTGGTTAAAGTCACGAGGCCCTTGTCTTCAATACGCGCAAATAGTGAGGAGCAAAGTGGCAACGAGTCAAAAAAGTGCCGGTTCCCCTTATAAAAACTGCATGTGGAAATTTTTTTTTTCTTTGATCAAAACCAAACATTTTTTCCCATCATAGCTATGGTTATGGTGAAATTATAATACTTATTAAAACAAGACTTTCATTTTACAGACTGTCTAAACAGGAAAATTCTTGTCCTGTTCGAAAGAGTCATAACATAAAAAGAAGTGATGCTAATGCATAAGTGAGGGTAGACGCGAGAGACAAATTACTTAATTTTGTACATATTGTTGACTGTTGGAATTGTAATAATTTGTGCAATATTTGTCTTTTTTTTGTCATATATTTGGGGATTGACTGACTGTTTATTGTTATTGTTTTTTACATGATAAATAAGATAAATGCATTCAGATATTATATTAAACTTCGATTAACTTTTTAGCTAGGAAAAGTAATAATTTGAAAATAATTACACGAAAAAATGTTTTTTCC